>PVJL010010024.1:0-52472 GCA_004026885.1 Lyroderma lyra | reverse complement strand
TTAGTGAGGGCCCTCCTGTACCACAAAAACCTGAGACTCCTGGGAAGTTATATTCAGCTGTCCCTAGCCTGAAGTTGGTTGCCTCACGGTCTTAACAAGTCTCTGTCACTTCAACACGGTTATCTCTCTTCCAGCCCTCGAAGAGTTCACAGTGGTACATGCCAGTCAACTATGTGATATTTAAGAAAGGTTTTCAAAAACCTCTTCCAGTGAGTTTTAATTATTTTTCATTGCATAACTGTGTCATCTGGCTATTCTTAGCTGCAAGAAGCTGAGAGATATATGTATTTTTTTTCCTTTTTAGGCTGAATATATCATTCCCCACTCCCCCACACACACCTTTTTCTTTCTAGTGTAAGAGAGCCACCTTAGGACCTGTGAGAGCATTATCTGTGCATGTCTCATGGGTCTAGTGCATTCATCTGCCATGGCTTATATATTGGTATAGATCCTTACTTTGTATCATCACTCCTTCTAGGCAAAATGAGCAATGAAGATGTCCTGTTCATTTTTCTGCTGGGAAAAATTTCTTTTCTCATGATGCTCCAGAGACACCCCTTTGTGGAATTCGCTTGCAGTTTTAGTTGGCACCATTTTGGCTCCTCTGACCATAGGTCAACTGCTGCAGACAGACAGCAGGAGAAATGGGTCAGACTGAAATAAAATTGAATGACTCCACTGGTCTGTTGTTTTCACCCAGAAGAGGACCTGAGGTTCAGAGATTGTTGGCGACCTCTCCACCTCCAATGCCTCAAGTATGCCTGTTAACAGTGGGATTTAGTTGGGAAATGCTGGGAATTTCTATAGGCAGAGGAATAAGATACAGTGATAGGTGAGGTTATCAGCAAAGTTTAAAAGGGGAAATTTCATGTGGGTTTTTGCAGAAGAGAGTGAATTTGGATTGGTGAGACAATAAGAGAAGAAATAATTGCTAATTGCCTTGCTCTGTCTCCTATGGTCTACTTTCTCTATTACCTGTTGTTGTTATATGATCATGTCAGACAGAGCTGCATCTTGCACAAACTCACAGATACCCTAGTGTGAGCCTGCAGGTGCTCCGCATGTGAGGGTGCCCTGGCCTGGGGACTCCTTGTAGAATCTCTCTCCTGATTCAAGGCTTTCTGGTTCTGATACTGAGGAGTCACGTGTCCTTGAGAAAATCACCAAATCTCTTTAAGTTTCAGTGTCTTCCTCTTTTACATGGGGATAATGATTTCTCCTTGTAGAACTGTTGAGAAGATGAGGTAAAAGAGTGCCCACACATTGCCCATCAGTGCCTGGCACTTAGTCCAGTATTACGTACTCCAAACTCATACTGTCTTGTCTGCCAATGAGTGGTTAGGTTATTTTTTAGCTCTGAAAGGAAGAGGTGGTTGAGCACCAAAAATTGGAGAGTCATTCCAGAATTCTAGGACAAACCCACAGAGGTGGGTATGGACCCCGCGACACACACAAGCATAGCCTGAAGATCAATATATATACCAGGCCAGAACTTTTCCTTTTCTTTTTTTTCTTTTTTTTTTTTTCTTTTTTTTTCTTTTTTGCTTTTTGGTATGTGGGCAGCTCCCCGACTGGGAAACGAAAACTTTTCCTTTTCATTCGAGCAGACACAGTGAACTTAGTTTGAGAGTTAGGGCTCTCTAAAGAGACCTAAGGATGAAGGGCTACTACAAATGCCTGTCTTTCTACTATATGGATCAGATGATGTCCTGTTTGGGAAACTTGAGTATCCTGACTACGTGGGACCCCATCAGTTTCTATCAGGACCAAGAATTATTTTCTTAAAATGATAATGGTTATGCCTAGAAGGATAAAGGTCTTCTAAGAATTGAATGTGTATTTCTTACAGTCACTCTGATTAAATTCAAAACATTCCTAATACCTTGAATCACTCATTCCACATACAAAAGTCTCATGTGAAAACATCTAATGGTCAAATTGAAGCCAGGGGCCCATGCCCTAGATTTTTAAAAAGTAGAAGAAAAATATTTGGCTTTCTTGACTCCCAGTGTATGAAGAATAATTTTGCCTCTCAAAAGTCTTGCCCAATAGCCTATTTTTCAAATGTAAATTCAATTTTAATGCCGAGAAATAAAGAAGAGTAGTAAATGCCGTGTAGAGGAATAGCTATCAAACTTGTTTGAGATGTATTTTAGACTACCATATCATAAAATCATTTTAAATTAGGCTGACCATACATACCGATTTAAACAGGACAGTGCCATTTTTTCGTATATTTCCTGAGCATCCCATTATTTTGATATAAGTGTCCATTTTGTTCCATTTTTAATTTTTTGTTAAAACTCAACACAGATTGATCATTTATCATAAGGCTCTATGCTAATCAATGTGTGCAGTAAAACTGCTAGTGTGATGAAAGAGGAAGTTCCATTTACTTTATCCAGTCAGGGCCATGCTTCTTGAGCTAGTGATGATCAGATGTTGCCCCCTTGCTTGTCTGCAATGGTGGGGAATTCAAGAGGTAGTCCCAAAACCCCTTTCAGCTTGTGGGAGCCAGGAGGGTCTCCAGGCACACAAACTACTGAATGAGCTCACCTGCCTGTTTGCTTCCATCAGGTTAGGAGTGTGGGATGCAGTGACAGTCTTACTGTTATTTCTGCCATCATTCTGCCCCTTGAGGTTCTTTCTGCCTTGCATTCCATTTGATTCATACATTTTAGACTCATGTTTTGGTTCATTATGCTGTTAGCTATTTTTTATTACAGTGGAACATTAGCACACACCAGCTTGTGATAGCAGTTAGGATGTTCATTCTTTTTCTTTTTCTTTTTCTTTTTGCTGTATGTTTATGATTTTTTTTTGCAATCTAGCCACTGCAGTCCTGCATCAGAGTGTTCAGTGTGGTATGCCATACAGATGTTTTTACTGCTCATATGATATTTTACAAGTATTTTATTGACATATATATTATATGAGTGTTTCTTTATATACAATAGTGATATTCACTGGCACTCCTTTCCATGTTTTTCGGCAGTGAGTGTAGGTGATTTTTCAGGTCTCCTATAGCCTAAAAATCTAGACTAAGTATTGAGACAATAAGAGATATGCTAATTGAAAAACAAAATTGTGTCATGGACCATGAGAAGTTTTATGATAAGGTGTTGAAAGGCCAAAAGTTGCTGTGTATGATTACTTCATCAAAGAAATATTCATAGTACAACCATGATGAAATACAGTCGCCCCACCATGTCTGAATTGTTATATGAGCTCTGTCTTTGAAGAATAATTGTTCACTTAATATGTTCATGTGATAAAACTTCTGTTACCATCTTACTTTTTCATGAATACAGAATATTACATAACCCTGTCCCTTTTCTGTCATCCCAATATCCTGTTTTTGTCTCAAAATATGGTGAGCGTAGGAAGAACCAAGTACTTTAGTAACAAACACCCCCTCCCACAGAGCAGGATGGGGAGAAGGGCCCAGAAAATAGCAGTCCAGTCCCTGAAGGTTCACCCAGGTGGGGACTGAGCAGTGGTCCTGCAACAAGGGTGGCCTCTCTTGTCCTTCACAGGGGTCCAAGCCATAGTTCAAACTGTACTCCATGCCCAATGGGGATTTTGGGTAGGATACTTGTGAAGGCCATGGTGAAGCCAGGTGCCCTCCTGAGGTGAATCCCTGCAGGGAATGTCAGGGCATTGGACACAGCTCCATCATCCTCTGGGCCAAGTCCTCTCGCCTAGGGCTTCTTGTACACAGTGTATCCTTCTTGCACTAGTGCCACCTGAAGCATGTGCCCAGTCTCTGGCCAATCTCCCCCACCACGTGTCTGGGCTCCCTGAACCTCAGCATCTACCCGTTCTGCATTTAAAATGCAGGGAGCCTGGCTTGACCTCCACAGAGTCTCTTTGTAGCCCCGCCTTGGCCTCTCACAGTCTCCTGGGGCATGACCCTATTGCGTTTGCCATAGCCCTTTTAGCATATCCTAAAGCAGACGGGTCTTAAGTAGTTCAAGCACCTCCCAGCCACCCCCGCCTCCCACATCAGCCCTGTGGATTCCCTCTGGGGTTCTGCTGCTGCTGCTACTGTGGCTGGAGGGGGAGTCTCCAGGGCCACCTGTGGGGCTGGGCTAGGGGTGGTGTTCCTCTACTCCAGGCTGGGTGGGGTTGCTGCCCTTGACTCAGACTCTCGGTTGGGTGGTAAGATGGTGGTCCTCCACTTTGAGCCCAGTATGGAAGTGGCAGTCCTCAAATTTTGGCTGAGAGTGACCTATAAAGTGAGTTCTAGACAGTGCCTGAATCTGCCCTGCACAGCTGCCTCACTTGGAAGGGATGATAACTGTTGTTCCAAATTGTCCACTGTGACAGAAGCCAGGCTCTGGTGAACTTGAAATTCTGTACTTCTAGAGGGTCTCAACTCTCATCTGATAGTTTAATCATTTGTTTTTATGTATCCAGACATTCACTTTAGACTAATTTGATCATCCACAGACTTACATACATTATTATGATGATATACACTCTCAGAAGTGTTTTATGTTTTTCTTTTCTAAATATATATAGACAGCCTATGCACCATGCATTCTTGTATGTTTGATAATGTAGGAAAGGAAATAGAAAAGAGGATACTCCCACATTTGAGGACAACTTGTCCATTAATTAGAGTAGCGTTCTGATTCATTTCACAACGTGCTAGAAACAAAGTGCGGAGCACCCACCAGAGTCCCTGGGGAAACCTGAAAGAGGCAGTGTTAGGGCCATAGCCTTGTGATTGGCAGCACAGAACATTCGCCACAGCTAACTGGTAGACTGGCAAATAACTGGGTATTCTGAGCTCAGCTGTTTGTTTGTTTTCTCTTTCCTTTTGAGAGGCAGCCTGCTCAGGATTTTCTCCTTGGTCCCTCCATGTAGAATCACTTGGGTACCTCTCCCTGAGAACTTTTCAAGAAGTTCTAATACTATAAAGTACCTATGTATACAAGCAACTTCTCCCAACTTGGTCTCTCCTTATAGTAAAGGTGGTGTATCAGCCTTCATCTTTATTCTTTGTTTTATTTATCAGTTTACTCAGACAGGGAGGAAGAGTGCCATCTATTGGGTCTGCTTCAGAAACTTCAACATGTTTTATGGTAAAGACTATAGTTTAAAATACAAATAAAGAATATTATGTTAAATCAGGCTGTAAAAGTTTGGAAAAGTGAGAGTGCCCAAATACTGTGCCCATATGTGTGTGTGTGCTGGCACTCACACACACTCACACACACACACACACACACACACACACACATACACACTACAACCCTCTTCTCAATGTGAAAGTGTTTGTGCTGTGCTTTTTATTTAGTTATATTACTCCTTTGAGCCACTAAACTTCGAAAACCTGGTAAGGTTACCAAAGAAAAAGCTAAGGGTAGAATTTTCACGTGAGTGAGATGGCCATCTTCGCAGAGAGAACCCACTAGAAAGGCCAGAAGCAGACAAAGATGGTGGTAAAGTGCAATAAGGAGCGAAAACGAACAGCCAGCCCTGGCGGGAGTTCACCGGAAAATGGGCTGACATTCTGAGTCCGTGTAATTTCCTGAAAACGTCATCTCCCTGTCGAAGTGCCAATGCCTAACTTTCGGTGACAACATTTTTAGCAAATAACAGATTTTTCTCGCATTGGTGTTTTGATTCGTGGGGGCACGTTTACAGAATATGGTACATACACGCTAATGCAGCACGCAGAGGGGCATGGCCACGCTAGGTGTTGAGTGGGACATGAACCTGCTGACGTAGAGAAGTTTATGAACAAACACCCAAAGCACTTTAGAAGAAGAAACTCATGGAGAAAGTACAGGAGGCAACCTGCCTAGTCAGTTGTCTGATTTCTGTCTTCTGTGCACCTGTAATTAACTGCTGTTATTTACTGAACGTTTCTAAAATTATTCTAATTTAGAGCAGAGTTGCATATGTACAGGAATATGTTTGATGTCAGGTCTGTGTCACACTCAAGATCTAAAGAGGTTATGAAACAACTAGAAAAATAGACTGAAAAAAAATGTATACTTTGGGAATTCAGGATAAAATAGATTAATTTTGGTTCCCCAAAATACGGTACTCTAAAACAATGTCACGGTGCTTTCATGGGCGTTGTGTTCTGCATACCTCTTGCTTTAGTGAAAGTCAATCTTTAATGCTGTGTCCTTGACCTAATTTAGCACCATGCTGATGTGCTGCAAATTTTGAAAATTGTTATGACACAAATTGTAAAGCCTCTGAGCATGATCATATTCCTTATGTTATGTAAGAACAGCTCAAGGCAGTAGCAGCATGGTGTAATGGTTATAAGAACAGAGTCTGGAGCTAGATTTCCTGAGATTAATACCTGCCTCAGCCACATTTGGGCTACAGTATATCAGGTAAATTTTGTACCTTTTCTTTTCAACCCCCAAATTTGAAAAAAAATCTACTTGTTCTTATCTCATAAGGTGGTTATCAGGATGCTGCAACTTAGTATTTATAACACTGTCACAAGTAAATGATCTATGTGTGTTAAACTAATTAAAAAATAATAATCTCAAAGGAGTCCTATGTTACCTTATAAGAATTTTTATGATCTGCAAATGTAGTTCAGTACTCTTGTTATATATCATCATAATAGTGTATATTTTTCTTTTCATAGAAATTTTAAAATCTTATACACTTTTACTTAATATTTCCTCCTCAATAGGCTGTAAACTCTGAACAGCATAGACATTATTTATCTTGTTACCTGTAATAACTTAATGGCTAAATAATGCATGATACCTGTGAACTGATACACATTTGTTAAATGAATGATTGGAAAATAATTTCATGGTTCAGATTATCCCTGATATATACAAGTGACTTGCACAGGACTCAGCAGGCACTCATGATTGAAGTGAATTGACTAATCTCCATTCTAGGCTACTTGATCAAAAGGTTGGAAAGCTACTAAATGCTGAATTATACCACATATTAGTGTAGTCATGAATGTAATGGAAGCAATGCATAGGCTGCAAGGAAATACAGCCTGGGAGTGTACACGTAGAGTCATTTCTGGGCCATTCCCGTTCCCTTCCTGTGCCCTGCCAAACTTCTAAAGGATAGTCACCGATTTTCCAGTTTGAATACCCACCAGAGGAGGAGCGTGTGACGGATTTGCTGGGTCAGCGCAATTCTCTATTTCTAGAGGTTACCCACTCTTTAGATTAAAATTAAAAAAAAAAAATTTTGCATGTGATCTTGGACATTGTACATAGTCTACATATTTGAATGTATTTTTATGGCAGATACACTTCCAAAAAGATATAGTTTATTTTTAAAATTAATACAGTAAACGTGACTATTTTTCATGTACAGTTCTATGAATTCAACCACACTGCCATAATCAGTATAGAGAGTATTCCATAACCCCAACATACTCCCTCATGCTGTCCACTTGTAGTCACACCTCCTTCCAAAACCCCTGACACCACTGATAGGCCACTATAACCCTTTTTATAATTCCACAATACTGCAATCATATAATATGTATCCTTTTGAGTCTGGCTTTATTCACATAACATAATGCCTCTGTAAGTTATATGAATTGTTGCATGTATCAATAATTTACTCTTTTATTGCTAAGTAGTATTGCATTGAAGACAGTTGACATTATTTATTCCTCTGTTACAATAATTTGGGTTATTTCTAGTTTGCAGGGATTATGAACAAATAATTGTATAGCATCTACATATTCCATGTATTCTTCTGCCTGAAGAGGTAGAGTGACAGTGAAAGAAGAGAAGTTTCAATACTAATTAATATTAAGGACTATGGAGAAATTAATTATAATTTAAGAAAATTAAAAAGTAATAAGGGCAAGTGTGTGGCTTAACGTTTTCTCCAGATGCCTAAATATTTATGCCAATATTTTCAAAAGAATAACCAGAGGTCGAATTAAGACTGTGAGTCATTCACTCTTTCTTAATCTGCATTATGGTTCTATGCTACTAAAATATACATCGGTGGTTATGTTAAGAATTACATATGGAGCTTTTGTTTCATTTTAAGGTTATTAAGCAGAATCTATCATAATTGTAGAGGGAGGGCCAGGAACATATATTATGTTTAAGCCTTCATAAGTGATTCTGATGAACACTCTGGATTAAGATTGACTGTTCTAAATTTTTACAATAGAAACCCAGTGCAACACTGGCCAGTATGTCCCTTTGAAGAAGACACTACAAACTCGTTGATTAGCTTCAGTATGTCACATCATCTTAACCTGATTCTTGCTTAACATTGAAGTATTTTCTGCATACTCAAGTATTGAAAATCAAACTATTTTCTAGGTGCCATATTTTTTTATCAACCAAAAAGAGTTATTGGTAATTCATATTCTATTATAAAAATAAAATTAAAGTTGACCCTAAAAGAAACTGCTTCCATTGAGATAGCTACAGCCATGCTTCTTGCCTGAATCTCACCGTAAAATACAAGGCAATGCACTGAGACCTTCTATAGACCTCAAAGGCCTATAGTCAGTGTCAGCATGTCCCTAACACTCGGTATCTTACAATGGTCAAGCACGCTTTCAATTAACGGTCTTCTGTCCTATAGTTCCTCTTCCCTGTAATTCTGATCCTCATGTCCAATTGAGTGAGAAACTAAATTAGGACATCTGTCCATGTTTTTCAGTAGCTGCTCTATCAAATGTGTCTGTTCTATGAAGTTCTACTATCGTGTATTTAAATAAGAATATTACTAGCATGTTTCTTATTGTAGTTAAAAAATCTCTCCCGGGCTCCCTTCAATAGCTCAGCTGGTACAGAGGAGGACTGTAAAAATCTCTCTAGGAAGATTCACCTGTGTTCTGTTTTGCATGGTGATTAGTTGTGCCATGTAAATTCTATATGTTGCACAAGATATAAGGTTAAGTATAGATGTAGAGTACCACAGCTGATCCATCGGGTAGGAGAGCAGCCAGGAAGAGGTGACAGAGTTAACCTGAGTTAATCCAATCAAATTCACAGTACTGAATCAGCACTATTTTCCTTGAGCAATTTCATTGTAAAAAACTATGGCTGTGGCAGAAGAGAAAGCAACGGGGAAAACCAAAGACTTTTCTGTCCGTCTTGTGTAACAAACTGCCTCAGTATACAGACAGTGCCTATTGACCTGAAATGGTTCATTGAGTTGTTGAGAAAAATATTTTCTTTTGTTTCTTTTATGAATCTATAATGATTAAGAATAATATCAATGGCTTTGTCAGGATAAATTCATTTTACAAAATGGCTTAGTATCTGTTCCTTTCATTCATGACTATGAAGGTAAGTAGGGATAAAGATAGACCTATTATTCACACATTCTTAAAGCCCTGAAATGTGAAGTTTAAGAGGAATAAACTCATGTTCTCTGGCTTATTAGAGAAATAGTTACATAATTCTTTTTTAATGGAATGCCTTGACATTCTACCTGAGAATGTTAAGTTCACAATGGTGATCTTGTTAGAAGGGGGAAAACGTCAATTTTATGTTGTCAAAGTTAAAGAAGTAAATTTCTTCCACTTACTTTAAGACATAAGTGTCTTCTTTTTATTTGCATTCAATATTAATTTACATTAGTTTCAAGTCTACAACATAGCTGTTAGGCATTTATGTAATATATGATGTGACCCCCCAATAAGTTTACTACCCATCTGACACTGTACATCGTTTTTGCAGTAACTTTGACTGTTTTCTCCACACTGTACCTTACACCCTCACGATTCTCCTGTAACTGTCAGTTAGCACTCCATAATGCCATCACCTTTCTTATCCAATCCCTCAAGGCCCTCCTATCTAGGATCCATCAGTTCGTTCTCTGAATCTCCAGGTCTGTTTCTTTTTTTGTTCATTTATTTTGTTCTTTAGATCCCACATGTAAGTGAGATTATATGGTATTTATCTTTCTCTGACTTATTAATTTTTCACTAAGTGTAATACCCTCTAGGTCCATCCATGTTGCCACAAATGGTAGTATTTCATCTTTTTATGGCAGAATAAGATTCCATTACATATGTACAACCTCTTTTTTTATCCATTTGTCTATTGATGGGCACTTGGCTGCTTCTGTATCTTGGCTATTGTAAATAGTGCAGCAATGAACATAAGGGTGCATGTATCTTTCCAAATTAGTGTTTTGAATTTCTTTGGAATTACTGGGTCCATAGGTAGTTCTATTTTTAATATTTTGAGGAATCTCCAAACTGTTTTCCATGGTGGTTGTACCCATTTGCAATCCCACCTACAGTGCATGAGGGTTCCCTTTTCTCCACATCCTCGCCAACATTTGTTTACTTATTGATGATAAACATTCTGATAGGAGATGATATCTCATTAGTCCTTTGCCCATTTTTTTAATTGGATTCTTTTTGTATTAAGCTGCAAGAGTTTTTTTTAAAAATAGATTTAGTTATTAATCCCTTATCAGATGTCTCCTTGGTAAATACCTTCTCCCATTCAATGGGATTTTTTTTGTTTGTTTGTTTTATTAATGGTTTCCTTTGCTGTGCAAAACCTTTTTCAGTTTGATGTAGTCCAATTTGTTTATTTTTTCTTTTGTTTCTCTCTTCCAAGGAGATATATCAGTAAACACTATTAAGGGTAAGGTCTGAGAGTTTGTTGCCTACGTTTTCTTCTAGGAGTTCTATGATTTCAGGTTTTACATTTAAGTCTTTAATCCATTTTGAGTTCATTCTTGTATGTGGAGTAAGAAGATGCTCCAGTTTCATTTTTTGGCATGTATCTGTCCAATTTTCACAGCACCATTTATTGAACAGATTGTCTTTACCCCAATGTATTTTCTTGCTTCCTGTGTCATAGATTAAGTGACCATATAGAAATGAATTTATTTCTGGTAAGTCATAAGTTTCTTATACAATCTTTGAATTCAAGTTTTGTTGCTTTTTTACAAACTATTATTTGAGCTACTGGGAATTCTTTCTAAAAGACTCACTTCTGTACTCAGTTAGAGAAGAAAAGTTCTACCACATTTTTGGTTCAAAATCCAGTAAGACTTTCTTTATGCCTGCTGTGTTTCTATAAATGCCAAACCAGGTTAAAAATAACATTTAAAAGCACATTTGTTAATGACATTCACTATTTACATTTAAATAGTTAGACAACCATGGCACAATTACTTATTTCTTGCGAACATTAACATTTCAAAATGCTTAAATGAAGGTCCTATCTCAAGCTTCAAATTCAATTTAAAACTTTTTCTAATGCAAATGTAGTTCCACTTAAAATCTCACTCTTATAAAGGTAACTATGTATTCCACTTCAGATGCCAAAAAGAGATGAGATTTTATCATGTTCTTTCAAACAATTTCATTGTAATGTGAACAAAAAAATTTGAAAAGACAGAGATGTGCTCTTAAATAAATTTTACAGCCTTTTATCATGGGACTTTTTATTTTCTTTTGCTGACTCTGGCCTCATCGGTCTCTAAGGACCAGCTTCAGTGATGCAGGTGAACAGTTGAGCTTCTGAGCACTTCAGAACTCCAAGAAAGATCACTTCTCTTTACTATCTCTGGGGCAACCTAGGTATCTAATTAAACCACCAACCAACCAACCAAACAAACAAGCCTTTGTTTGTTTCCTATTTTTATGATATAAACAAGAAAAAGGATTTGTGCTGTAAGCATATTTAAACAAATATAACTGCATTATTTTTTTCCTTCTGGAAAAATAATGTTTGAGTAGAGGATATGTTATGTCAGGGTAAACATTCATAAGACAGGAGGTTTAAAACCTAAGAACATAAACCTGGAATGTGAAAACAGACCAAACACACAGCAGAAACATTATTGACCATTTAATCACCTTCTACATTTGTGACTTTTCTGTTCTGTGAAAACAAGTAACTACCTTTTTAGTTTTTAAGTTTGTGTGTGTGTAAGGTTGGGGGAATGGCCACTGAATTGAAGTGAGGATGTGTTTGAATTGTTTTTATTATCTTTGGTACTGAGTGGGTAAAGATTATAATAACTACAATTTAGGTTTATAATTGTATTACTGTAAATTTCAATATATGTTCATTTTCCGAAATACATGTCACTCTTTCTATGTGTTTATTGTGTCATGCCTCATTTTATACAACACATGGACAATGCGCTGTAGAATTGTGCGCCTGGAACCTATGTAATTTTTGCTGGTTAATGTCACCCCAATAAATTTAACAATAAAATAAATAAAAATAAAGAAAAAAATCTAAATGACTTTCTTAAGATCAGAGAAGCATTAAGTGGTGGACTCAGGGCTTACAATAAGGCATTATAGCTTCAGACCAAATTCTCTTTCAAGACATGACGTGTTTTAGCACCCTTTGGAAAGGCATTGATGTAAACGCTAATTAGAAATATTAAAGGTCCAATGCAGAGCAAAGTGGTGGGCTTTGAAATCTTGCAACTAGGATTAACCCTTCTAATGAGGTTGGTATTATGACATCTCCTATGAGATTCTTTAGTTTTTACAGGATCCGGCACAAATAATGCCCTTTTTATGAGCTGGCAATCTATACCAAATCTTTTATTACAAAACCATAAGCATGTATGGTTATGATTTTGTAATAAAATGATAACTCAAGTCCTTTTGACTCTATAATATGTACCGAGTTTTTAATTACAAAACCATAAACAAAATCATTCTAATAAAATCATAGTTCAAGCTGGACCCTGTATTTGTAACGTATCTTAGAAAAATGAAGTATTGCAAATTAATAAATTATTATAAAATATCCTCATAATTCCTCAGCTCCTATTTTACTCAAAATTAACTTCAAAATATTTCTCTTACCCTCCTTAGTTCAGAGTTGAGTGTTAATCTTTTATGGAGAAATAAGTTGAATTGTCTTTACTAGTCATTTGAAGTGCCTGGAAAAGTAATCGCTGTGTACTCATTACAAGGTATCAGTACATCAAGGCGGTTATTTTCATTGCAAGAGAGAACTTTGAGATCTAAACCAAATCTCTGAAAGAGCATCTTGTAACTTTGGTTTTGCTTTATGGTCTCATAAGCTTTTCCTTCTTACCCTATACCTCATATTTCTGAAAATACGTTAGCACAGCAAAGGTCCACGTTTGGGCATGCCACCAACAGTAAACTCACAAGGGCTTTATGGACAGTTGTGTATCTTTGGTCTGCTAACCTTAATAGTCAGACATCCATTTTTAGGAGAAGAAAGTGATTACCCAGGGAGAATCCAGGAATATAAAATATTCCAGCTAACCATTTGGGTAGGAATATAAAACTTTCCTGCTTACTTTAAGAAAACTAAAATGGTCTGCATTACCCTCAAAGACATAAGAAATGCTGATTTGTGGTGTTCTCAGAGAAATTCTTTCCTCTGTGTGATTCCTTTGTATAAAAGAATAATCGGTATATTCTGAATGGTGGATTTTCTCTGAAGTCAGTTTCTTCGGGTTCCAGCCAAATATATTAGTGAGTTTAAAAAATTCAGAATTGCAGAAATCTATCTCAGACTATCTCAAATGTGTCTTTGAGGCTAGATCTAAGATAAACTTCTTAGGTCTTCAGACACTCTTTATTTTTACCTAGAAGCCAAACATCATCTCTTGTGTCAAGTATACTCTACGCATCCTAGACTCCCAATGTTTAGATTACAGGTCTACAAATTTGTATATCCCTGTGTCTAAAAGTAACCTTATCTCCAAAACCTGTTCTCTAAAAGTGATACAGCAATAAAAAATAAACCTTAGCAGAAAATGATAAATCCCTGTGCCTCTGAGTGTTCAAGTCCGTAGTTCTTTTCAATCTTTGTGAAGGGTATTGAAGTACATTCTATCTCAGTACTAGTGAAATAGACTCAGTACTTTAAATTTGCTAGATTAAATTCTATTAATTGAAGGTGTTCACTGAAGTTTCATAGGGCTTATTTTATTCATATGAAAAGTTAATGTCTACGTTTTGAGAATATCTCTTTATTCTTTTCCCCTTTCCCCACATTTTTTCTTCATGCCAATAACATCTAAAAATGCAATTTATCCCTAGATATGAGAAATAGCCAAATGCATCCATTTGATCCTCCTTGTGTTTTTTTATTGTTAATATTGCTATATCTACAAATACATGTATGGGCAAATGCAACTGTTCACAATTATATTTTGCATGTTTCCTATTCTTTTAAACCTACCCAACAGATTCTTCATATTTTTACAACAAAACCTAAACATTCTCTTAAATTTTAGTGTTATTAAAGTTCATAAATGTACTTCTGATTTTTATCACATTTGGCATTTTCATTTTTCTATCTTTCCTCAAGTCTGTTATAAAATTTTAGTTTCTTCTCTTTTTGAGTATATAAATAATAGTTACATCATGCCTTTTCTTCTTATACTGAGCAATCTTTTCCCTGTTTTCAAATAGTTTCACAAATTCTTAACATTAATTCTTTTATTGACTATTACTCCCATTAAAATAAATATACATTTATTAAAAAAAACAGGTACCTTGAGATTTGAGTTCACTTCCATTCCTCCTGGAAAACCATATTTCAGGCTGCCCATCACCAGCCCTGGGGAATATTCACACAGATGAACCATCTTCTGAGGTCCTGGGTGTTCTGGTCCTTTCTCCTAGATATGTCTCCATTTTTCACATGGCTTAGAGCCAAGGTCTTCTGTTTTAAAGTGATGTCTCTGTAGGGAAATGAGCACAGATTATAGCATGGATATAATAACTAAGATATCCAAGATGAAAGAGAAAAGAAGTATAAAGGAATTGCTACTATGAATGAAAACATGAATGAAAAGCCATGAGAACAGAACTTGAATTAACTGAGGAAAATAAGCAGTTGAGGGAGATCAGGAAATTATTGAAAAGTGCTAAAGTAAAGGCTCCAAAGCATTCCTTACCGTTTATGACCTTAATTCTTTTCTTACTAAAATATTTTGTTGCTGCTAACTCTAGATGATTTTCTGTGTGAACATATGGTGTATCTCATCAAGGAAGTCATAAATGTTAAGATCTGTTTAAAAATAATTATTTTAAATTTATTTCTTAGTCCACAATTATATGATGGTGACAACTATATCTCTATAATGTTGGGATATGGTTATTCTCTAAATTTTAATTGGGATATATAGTTGTTCTCTAAATTTATGCTCTTGGCGATGCTTGAAAAGTGGATCTAGGCACATAGCCAAAATGTCTTACTATGTGCTTGAGATTTCTTTACATTCTATTACTTAAGTTGAAAAATATGTGTAAATTCCATATTCAAACATATTTATTGAGGGTAATTGTATGCCTGCAAACGTAGGCAGCATTCAGTTACTTGTTAAATATAGGATTCTCAGTGGAATCTACTTAAAAAAAAAAAAAAAATATATATATATATATATATATATATATATATATATATTTAAAAACTAATATATTCTGTTTATGCTATTTTTTAAAATTCTTATGACCTTGAAAATTTTTCTCTGGAATGTATTTTTAAGTCCAAATAAAACATTTTCAATGGAAAAAGTCATTTTGTTCCTTCTGTCTCTCTCTTTCTGTGTCTATACAAATGGTAGGCTTAAAGATTCCAGTTTCTTATTATTACACAGAAATGCAATTCATGATTTCACCTTGTATCCTACAACATTACTAAACTCATCTTTTAGTTCTAGAAGCATTTTATTTCTTCTTTTCCCCTTACTATATCAGCAAGTTCACCAAGTGGGATGCTCTGCTTAAATATGTGCTTCTTTGACTCAGATAATTTCCCAAGTTTGACAACCATATTGCTAAGAAGTTAATGGATATCTTTTGATTATTTAAAATATATATTATAATTTAAAACTAAGTTAATAACAATGCATTATTTTCCTTCTATCCATCACCTTCTGTTCTGCATTCAACATCTCAGTCAAGGTTACCCAAATCCACTCAACCTTGTGGGTTTAGAGACCTTGCCTTCAGCCTCATCTGTTTATAATTGATGCTATTTCTAGGTCCACCTTTCTCCCTTTCTTTTTCAACCTCATATAATCCTTACTGATGCGCCTCTCTTCCAAATTATTTTACTTTCCAATTCATCCAATAAATATTTCTGTATAACTATTTAAAGGTTATTACAGTATTGAAAATGATTAATATGAACAAGGATCCAAAAAAAAACTAATAAATTATCTTCTGGGAGGGGTGTGGGCCCCTTGTAGTACAGGGTTCCCCCACCAGGTGAGTGTTCTAGGAGCCCATCCGTATCAGTGTACCAGCTGGCGTTGTTGTGAGAGGCTGCGTTCAGCTTCAGTGAATTTTTTTGAGACTTCTATAACATGTTTGCCCACTTCATGATGGGTGATTTACACGAACCATGTACAGCATTCCCATGCACCTGCCACACTGACCTGAATGTTTAGCAGTTTTTGACCAAAAATGGCATGGGCCCTGGGCGCTCGCCCTCCCTATTCATCAGACCTCACCCAAGCGACTTGTTTTGTTTCCCTGGAGGAAAAAAGTCCTCAAAGGAAAATGTTTTGCCAATGTGGAAGAGGTGAAACAAAAACGGTGGAAGCATCAAAAGGCAACAAGTTCGATGAGTTCAAACACTGCTGTGAGCAGTGGGAAAAGCATCTCGACAGCTGTCCTGCATCCAACAGAAAGCAGATGGAGAGTGACTGAAGTTTAAACGTGTGAGATTAAGTACACAATTTGTTATAAATGAAGTTCGATTTTTTTTGTCCCCCCTCCTGACTAACTTTCCTCCTAACACGTAGCATCCCGCCTCTTCCCGATTACATGCTAGTTCAGGAGCCATATTTTTCAGCTTTTCTTTTGAGCCTTCTTCCACATCTCCTCCCCACCCTGGGAACATTCCAGTCAAACAACACCTGTCTTTAGCTGTTCTGCGTGCTCTCACATCTCAGTGCCTTTGAACAGTCCTAGTTCCTGTGCTTGAAGTGCTCTAGCCTACATGTCCTCTCCTCAACTAAGGGTTTCATGGACTTTCTCAGGAAAAATTTATTCGTCTTCTAGTTTGCTGGGAACAATTTTGTACCCACATTTACTGAAATATTTCCCATTATGTATATGTATATAACGGGTCTCTTTGGACTATATTTTATCATATTTGTGTTCTCAGCTCCTAGCAACCGCTCCATGGACAGCAGTTTATCTCTGCCCTACACCTATTATCAATGGTTCTGATACGCTATTTCAAACTACAACTGGGTTCCATTATCTTGTACAGGCCTTGTGTTCCTCAGGGTAAACCTAGTTACATATGCTGCTGCTTTCTTCTGATGATAGTATTACCTCATTTTAAGGCTAATCTCTAGCCATTTTACTTTTTATTAGAGCTCTGAACTATATGAACACTAATGTTCTTCCCTAAAAATAATTCCATCATGTTATAAATTTGATAGGTAGGTCATATTATTTTCTTGTATAAACAATGACATGAAAATGGCATATCTTTGAAGCATTGTTTATGATCAGTTATGAATAAATTAGCTATTTTCATTATTACACTGCTTTTTAACATAGCATATGCAGAATTATATAATTTTTAAATATTGGTATTCCAAACACTAATCTGGACAAAATGTTCTACAAATATTCTTATAAGTATTTACAAATAGTACACCTTTTCCACAAAGCTAAAGTCAATAACATTCACTTCAGTATTTTTAAATACTTATTACATGTCAAGAATTGTGATAGACAGATACTTGCTTTTATAACAAAAGGGAAGATATAGAATAAAGAAATAATTACAATAAAGATAAATGAGGATGCCAAACCTGAATAATGCATATTTTGTTTTAGGTGCTATCAACTCATTTATTACAATAACCTGTGAGTGATGTGTTTTTAAGTGGAGTTGTAATTTGTTGTTAGAGGGACATATAACATGTTAGAAAAACTAGAAAACCATCTTGACTAATAGCTAGGCCTCAATAAATAAATATTTTAAAAGTTTAAATTTAACTGTATTAAATAAGCAGTTTGCTCTAGATTTTGTATTGGTAACCAAATGATTTGTTTCCTATTAGATATCAGTATGATTTCCTGGATAAAATGTTAAAAGTCAGTAGAGTGGACTTTTATGATTAATTACTAACATAAATATTTTATTCAACATATTTTTGAGATACAAATGTAGATTTGAGAAAAATTATATAACATTTTTAAGTACCTAGGAGATATCTGTGGCTTTTAAGTCATTATTTAAAGATATGCAGCTGTAAGTTTAATCAATGTGTAGCTAAATGATAAACATAGGAAACTTAAGAGTAAATAGCTGTCCGTAAAATCACTGTAATTGTGGTGCCATGAGTAGTCCATAATGAGTGTATAGCGTGGAAGTGCTACCATCTCTGTTTCAAGTTTAGAGACTAGTTTCTGGATTCAGTTATGAGTTTGGATAACTGTGTTTAGATGCTTTAACACCTAATTGAGTATGCTACATTTGTTTGATCATAGTTGAAATGTTATTTTAATGCTTTGTTGGTGATTCTTTTTTGGAAGGTATTAAATAGATTTGCTGCTTAGGAGTGAATTGCTTTTTTACACAGGTTGTCAGGAATCTTTCAGGCAGGGAAGCATATGTTTTTATTATTTTAACAAAGAGGGAAGATGGAAGATAGAAACCCAAGTGGTAATTAGAAATTAAGATGTAAACTGAAATCAGAACATGAAGCCTTACTTACTGTTGTAATTTTTGCAAGGATGTTTTAGCTACTGTGTCAACAAAGCCAATACTCCGGTATCTTTTATAACAAGAAGTTTTCCTATTTAGATGAATTTACCTAACCTATACTTTGCCAAATTGTTTCCACAGCATGTGTTCGATGTGAATAACAATGTGAAATGGGCTGTTTGGGGCAGTCCTTCAGAAGTTTTGTTTCAACAAAATCAAGTAGAATTTTTAGTGTTCTTAATTATTATTAGTATAACTCCCTTAATGTAAATATTGCCCTGAAAATGAATTAAAAGAGTCAAGACTTCATAGACTCTCTTTCTGAGGACTATCTTGAAAACATGTTTTGAGAAATGCTAGGCTGATTAATTCAATTTGGGACTATATTTGGGGACAGGAAGTCATATTACCCATATTGGCAGGAGCTTCATTAAGCATTGGTTTCAGGGGGCCATTTGAATTTAACTTGAAATAAAATGTCTTTAGTCCAGACTCTCACCTTCTTGTTCATGTTGCTTTGTTCTATAGTCAGAGCCACTGCTCTGACTGTAACAAAACATACAGAGGGTGCCAAAAGGATGTATACACATTTTAAGAAAGGAAAAGAAACTGTATTAAAATTGTAATATTCAATATATACCAATAACAAAAGATGAATACAAGTCATGTTTGATTTCTGCAATTACAAGAAGATTCTCAAAGTAGTGACCATCAGCATCCAGACACTTTAGATTATGGCACATTACTGTTTGAACAAGGTCGTTGACCAAAGTGCCCACTTGCACCGCTGTGCGTGCTACTTCAATTTCTTCCTGAAATACCACCAGGGTAGCTGGTTTTCTGTGGCACACCACATCCTTTAAGGTCCCCCATAGGTAGAAGTCAAGGTGTGTCAAGTTAGAAGAACATGGGGAAACCTCAAATACATTCTCAAATTTCAAATACCATTTCAAAATGGTCTTGCACTTCTTGAATGACAACTGCCATTTTCTGCCATTTTCTTTTAATGTCCTGCCTGTCACATGGTGACACTGGCATTCATTTGATTAATGGCATCTTTTGAGTGAACGTCATACTACACATTGCTACCCTGATCCAATTCAACTTCGAAAAGTAATACATAGACAACATTGCTTAAAATGTGTCTTTATTTTTCTGGCACCCCCAGTATATGCTCCATTTCACTGATACTTAATGTGAATTTTCTTTCTCTATTTCTTTGATTTTCTTTTCCCTTTCCTTAACTTCTATGTAGTATGAAGGAAAGGGTTTTTACTTTGGCCTCTAGATTAGTTAAGTTGTGAGTAAGGAAAATAATCATTAGAACAGAAACAATGATTTATGATATGAGGTCTTACAATTAAGTTGGCAAATTCGCCGCCGTACACTTATGTTGGCAGCATTCTACAAACAACTTGGTAAGGTGTCATCACCTTGGTGTATCTGTATCTCACAGCTGTGTTCGTGTCGTTGTGTGGCAGTGTCTTGCTGAGTGGCATTCATTATTGTTGTTACGTGTTTTTGTGTGCTGTGGCCAGAATGTCGGAGCTTGAATTAGAGCAACAAGGTCTAACTCATATAACTCAAAGAGAGGCTTGGAAGTGTGTATTCTTGGCGACCAGGTGCCCAGTTGAAATATGAGGTAGTATAGAAATAGAAATGTATCATATTTTTAATGTCTAATGAGAAAAATCATTATTAAATATGTGGTAGACACCAGAGGGAAAATGAAAATGGTCCCACATGATTAAAATTAATTCTGCCTAAAGAGAAGCCAATTCATAACGGTAGCTCCACTTATCAAAGCTACCAGTAACACCTGCATTTCCAAGTTAATGGGCCACTTCAATTTTCATCTGTCTTACTTGGCTTCTCTCTCTGTTTCCTTTCCTTCCTCTCCCAAAGCTCTTAATTTGGGAATGTTTCAGGGTTTAGTCTTCCTTTGTCATTTCTTCTGATCTCATGTCTATAAATATCACCATTATGCAAAGGAATAAACAATTATTCCCTGATCTTCAACTACTTATTGCACATTCACTTGAAGGTGTGATAGCTCTTCCTTAACATGCTTATAATTGAATTCCCAACATCCCCTGAAAAATGGACTCATCTAATTATTTTCCTGGTTGATGACAACTCCATTCCTCAATTCTTTATCTCTTGCTCCATATCCAATCTGTCTTTAATTACTATTGGGTCTGCCTTAAAATATATAGAGCTTCTAATGCCTTCTCATCACCTCTATATCCACCTTTTCAGATCAAGTTTGTATTATCTCTTATCTGCATCGTAGCAAGAGTTCCTAAATGCCCCACACTTGTCCCCATCTGTTCTACTTAACACAGGAGCCAGAGTGATTCTGAAAAAATGTAATTTATATCAAGTCATTTACTTGCTCCAAATTCTGCAGGGGCTCCCCATCTCATTCACAATAAAAATCAACATTCTTACAGTGGTCTGCAAGCTTCCCATCCTGGCCATACTTCTTTCCTACTACCCTCTTTTGCACTGTCCCCACCCTAAAACCACATTAGCTGTTTTTTGAATAATCCATGAGACACACTCTTACTACAGGGATTTTCCTTTGCCTGTAAAGCTATTCACCCAGATCTCCACATACCTAAAATTTTTAGTTCCTCCAAATGTTGTATTCTCAATTAAGCTTATGCTTGCCACTCCATTTAAAAAGAGCAAAATACTCCTGATCCTCTTTACTCTATTTTTTATACTTTAATTTTTTCATTTTCATGTTCTATGCAGACTCTGTAAATTTACTTTTTATACTTACTGTTTATTGCTCAATATTTGTCTTCCTCTAATAGAATGCAAACCCTGTAATATTCTTATTTGTTCATTGTTTTATTGTTAGACTTATTGGGGTGACATTGGTTAATGAGTATTACATAGGTTCCAGGCATACAATTCTACAGCACATCGTCTATATGTTGTATTATGTGTTCACCACCCAGTGTCAGATCTCTTTCCATCATAATATATTTTACTCCCCATCCCTCCTCTCCTACCGTTCCCTCTTCTCCCACCAGGACATGAGGTTGTGTTGGTACATCCATATTTATTTAATGACTGTGCAAAGAATGAAATCAAAATAGATTCAAGTGAGCTACCCCACATAGTAATCTGTAAACAGGTGTTTAAGGAGTTTCAGTAAAAGTCATAGTCAAGTTATGGTGATTTGAGGATCAAATCAGAGATTCAGGCCCATTAAATTATTGTAAATTATAAAAATGAACCTGAGTGAATTGCATTTTTCATCTAAATGTTCAAGTGTTAACATAATTATAATAGCCAGCACGGACGTAAGAAATGGAAGTACAAAAGTAAAAATCCTTCAGAGGTGTCTTGTTTTCTTCAGGGATGTAGAATGAACTGATCTGTTTGCAAGTATCTGTGTGCTCAGCAGGCTAGCAATGCATTCTACTGAAATCACCCCCGATCTCACGAGGCAAAATTCTCATTCACTGATTCTGTGTTTGCCACGGGGTGTGTTTTCATTACAGTTATGCTTCCCTCACGTATTTGACTACTGGTAGAAAATAGAGAGAATGGCAAACTCTCCATTTGGCAGTTATAATTTTAATTCTGTTATTAATATATTAGGTCCTCTTAAATTTTTGTCTCATAAGCTTGTTTATTTTTTTCAGGTGAATTAACATTTCTCACAACCTCTGGGGATGCTAAAAATCTGAGCTGCTGGACTTGCAAAGCGAGCGTGCAGATAGAAGGTAAGTGCTGATCATATGTCTGGCCAAAGAGGGCCTTGTACTTCTATGTTGAGACTAAGGGTAATGTGACAGTGTGAGTGACTTTAATGCAGAAGGGTAAACATGACTTTATTTTCCATTTTTAAAGATCTCTAAGGTTGCCATGTGGAAAATGGGTGATGGGGGCTAGAAGAGGGGAGGGGGACAGTTGGTGCGACCACTGCAGTAACCTAAGGAAGAAAGGTTCAAATGTGATTGAATCAGCACAACTTGGGAAGACTGTGTAAGACAACCAAGTCGGATAGCCTGCATTTTCTGTTTTCTGAATTCTATCTACCACATTAATTATTCTAGAAGCTTCAGTGTCTTCGTAATAATAATGGTAATTACCTCCTAGTGTTCCTAGGATAATTAAGTGAGATTGTGGATATGAAGCTAATATTAACAACATGTCTGACACATACAACTCAGTAAGTAATTAATATCATTACTCTTTTTATTATTGGTGTTAACATTAGTTCATGATTATGTATTCAATGCAAAAATTAGGGAGGGATACAAATAACTCTTAAGATTATGACCTGAGCCAAGCTGAGTGGGTAGGAAGAACTGCAGGAGAAGCAGGTTTAGAAGGCTGGGTGGAAATGTCAGATAATCGAGTTTAAGTTGAAAACTCCATTTCTTTTGGAAAAACATATCCTTATAGTACAGTATAGGAGACAGTTTTTATTCTGACCTTTCAGAGATGCTTAATGGAGGCATTCTTCTATTGGTTAGTAGCCATGGCAGTTAATTCTGTGGCTCCCTCTCTACTCTTAGCTGATAACAGATCCCTCACCCACCTGATTCTGAGGCTAGCATGAGTACTGCACCATAGCAGAACTTAAAGAGAGATAGTGGAAGAAAAATTCACTCCTCTCCAAAGAGCTTAGTAATCAGTCCCCTCCCTGGCTGATTACTATGCTGCTGTGGGTTATACGTGTGTGTAGGCTGGCATTTCCAGGCCCAAAAGGATGATAGAACATAGTCTTCCTTTTCAATTTTTGTTTTTTAATGTAAAATGGAGCAATCATACTAGAAATTTAAATTACATTTGGCCAAAGCTTAGAATCTTATCCAAAGCAACACTTACGTTCACAGAAATCTGAAGGTTACTTAAATGGATGTTGTATTGAAATAATGAAAGTCAGGGGTAATAGAGGGAGAAAGATTATCCAGAAACAAAAATGACTGAATGTATAAGAACAGGAATTCCTGAATTTTCCCCCTCCCAGAACATGCAGGTAGTAGCTTTCTCTATCTAAAGTTCCATTTAGTGTATTAGGCATTCTTGGTGTTAATCTTGACTCCTTACTTCCTCGCTCATCACATACCTAATCTATCAGCAAATACTGTTGGCTCCATCCTCAAGTTATTACAAGAATCTGACTACTTTTATCATCTTCACTGCCTCTACCCCTGTCCTAGACACCTCCATCTCCAACCTGGATTAGTACAGTAGCTTTCTGTCTTGAATGTTTGTGAATTTAGCTCCTACAGTCTATTCTTCCCATATTTTTCATATATTCAGATGATTATTTTAAAATATAAATCTCATTGTATGAGTATTATTCCTCTGTTCAAATCTTGCAGTCGTTTCCTACTTTATTCAGTGACAGATTGTACAGTGCCCTATAAGCCTGGCATGTTCTACCTTCCACACCTCATTCTTCTCCAACCTGCTTACTGTCCTGATGGCAATGTCTTCTAGATTCACCCCAATCCAGCCTCACTGGCCTCCATTATACCCCTTTGCACACTCCTGGCAAGCACCCATCTCAAGACCTGTGTGATCACTGCCTCCTCTTCCTGAAACACTTTCCCACCAGGTATCTGCTAACGGTTTCACTCCCAGTAGTTTCTGAGGTATCACCTCTCATGTGAGACCCGCCCTGATAACTCTAGCTCTTTTCCAAGTATAATCTATTATTGTCACCCCAAAGTATAATACTGCTTTCTTATTTATAGAATATTATTTTTAAACTTGTTTTTACCATTATTGTTTTGTGCTTATATCTCCTTTGGGTAAACTGCATGATGACATTGAGCTGTGTTTGTATTGTTTATTGATTGTTCCAAGTATGTACCGAAGTGTCTAGCACATACTTAGTAACCATTCAAAAATTTTGCTGAGTGAATGAATAAATGAGTGAAGGGAAGCAACATAAAAATCATGCAGACAAGCTTGTGGTGTTAGCTTCTAACTGGTTTGTAAACCAATCAAAGTCTACTTGTTAATAGTATTATACTGGTCAAAGCACCCAAGCACTAAGCTTCTAAGTATAACTCTAGGAAAAAATTACAGTACAATCTAGATGAGTAATTGGAGTAATGTATTTTCATATGTTAGGTAAGTCCCACCACCCTTTGATTCAGTTAATTATATAAGCTACTTGTTATTATAAGAGCAAATAGGTTCAAAATTACCTAATTATGCAATATGATAATGCTGTCTGACAATCTATGAGTATTCAAAGCATATATTGTCATACACTGTGTAATGCACAGTGATGTCAAGATTTTTATTGTTTTCTATTATGGAAAGCAAAAATAAAGACTAACCAAGTGAGAAGAGCAAAGGCAATTTATTTACAGCTCACAGTGGCAAGGAAGTCAGCCACTGCCACTTGCGCTTGGGCAGAAACTCAAAGACAGGCAGGGGGTGGGAAGGCTTTATGGTGGAACACAGGGAAGGCCTCGGTGTGTTCCGATTGGAGGCTGTGGGCCTGGGGATACAAATGAAGAAAGTTACCAGTTATTAATGAAGTCCTGGCCATTTGGGGCCAATAGTCACAGAATTTATTTCTTAGCTTCCTAGATTGTTGCTAAAGATAGCAACGGGTCTCCCTGCCTGTCTGACAGCAGGCTGGCTTCCTGGACTTGCTGTTGTAGATATGGTATTTAGTCTTGAGGGCAAGTTGCCCCAAGTTGTGGGTCAGAGTTCTAGTTTAGTATATGTTCTGGCCATTGTCTGTTTGTGTACTCAGTCTCAGCATGTTCATAACCCAGGATAACACTGATTGAGTACTTATTATGAATTAACTTATGTTATCCTCAAAAATGAAACTATAAATTTTATACCTTTCTAATCTCCATGTTATTGGTGAGATGCTTGTGATTTAGCAGTTCAGATATTTGTCCTTGGTCATGTAGTTAACAGGGGGCAATAAACAGATCAAAATCCAGATATATGTTACTCGTGAACTTTAAGAATTTTTTTAACTCAAAAATTATGTGAGTATACTCCCTAGAGGATATGGATTTCAGCATATATTTTTTAAAGCTTGATGTGAGAAATACATGCAATACAGAAAAATATTGTGATGCAGGGAAAATAAATACTAAGAATCATTAATTAACTCACATTAGGTGGTGAACTTATTATACATCAAGTTGACAATGCACTGCAGATTGTATGCCTGAAACCTATGTAATCCTTGCTAACAGATGTCACCCCAATAAGTCTAACAATA
Organism: Lyroderma lyra; assembly: GCA_004026885.1. NCBI lineage: Eukaryota > Metazoa > Chordata > Mammalia > Chiroptera > Megadermatidae > Lyroderma > Lyroderma lyra. The sequence goes on along the minus strand of PVJL010010024.1, from coordinate 26,594 downwards.
AAAATGAATTAAAAAGGAAAAAAGTAAAAAAAAAATTCAAACTAAAATAATAATTATGTAAATAGCTTATGCATACATATATGTATATATGTTTACATATACATAGACAGTAGCAATGGCAATTTGTATATGTATATGTTTATGTATGTGTATATTTATAAAACAGAAGACCACAATTAAATTTTAATCAAAAATATTACTAATTATCATATTTCAAAATAATATATGAAATTTTGGTTTTCTGCATATTATCTCTACTTTCCTCAAGGACTATATATCTCAATCACACTGTGATAAATATTCGTAACAACCACATTCCACTAACTGATTTCAAGTAAACAAATCTTATTTAACATTTTAGCAGATCTACTTTCATGCAGGAGTTCTATATCTACAAAATTAAGCATATACGAAGGCTGTCCGGAAAGTATCTGTCCATGTAATATGAAACATAGAGGCATGAATGGCTGATTTTCTCCTGACAGCCCTTGTATTAATAACCAGCTAGGTCAGGAAGCAGCCAAACTGAGGCATCTGTCATGGAAGTAAAGCTGACACCTCAAAGACAAATTTCCCATATTGAGAAACTTAGTGTTAAGTTAAATCTTGAGTAAACTGCTAGATTATTTTTATTTTATTACAAAACTTTCAAAATTTAAAATGAGTAGGTTTTCAGTAACTGTACAATTATTTGAGCTAAACAAGAAGTTATATTTGCATATACAATATAATTTCAAAACCACAAATCATATTAGAAGTGGAAAGGCCATTAGAAAATGGAGTATAACTCTCAGCATTACAAAAGAGGAAACTGAGACCCATAAAGTAAGTCATGTGTCCACAGGAACACACAACTAGTGAAAGAACAGAATTAGGTTACAGATCTCCCAACTTCCAGTTCAATCACTTTGCTTTACTATCACTGCCATTACCCTACCATAAATGCTGCCATCCTTTGTCCAGATGATATTTATAGATTCCAATATAATTTTAAGAGGTGCTGTCCAGTGGAGCATAGAACATGATTTACTCATGGCCATGACAGGGCAATTCCTCCATGATCATTTTCATTCAATAGCCCTGGAAATTAATAGAGTCAATGTTATTTGTAGACAATCTAGTACAAAAATCTTTATGAATTACATTAACGGCTTTATGATGACCATAAAGATCTTTATGTCTGTCAATAATTAGTATTTGGGAGGACCAAACATTGCTCAAATCTAGATAGGAAGTATCAACAGTAGTTTAAACATGCTTATTGTACTTGTAAATGTTATGAATGGTAAAACATCAACAAATCAAGACAGTTCCATTCAAATACTCTTTATATTCAGTATTTCATCCTGTTTTCAAGGCAATTGTTTTCCCTATATATTCTATTTAATTCCATTTGAATTCTTTCATAAGTGCCAAGCTCTACTGCATTAACTGCCTCTCCAGCACATACAGATGGCATTATCTCACAGCATGACTCATTCAGTAACAATTTACTCCAACCTTTCCTCATGCAATTTTAGATGTACTTGTTCAATCTACTTACCTTACCCATAATGTCTTCCTAGCTTGCCTTCTTTATCCATGACATGTTTTTAAAAATTATTTCTATAGTCTATTTCCAACACCTTTTCCCCATTTTCACCACACTGTGATTTCTCTTTTGATGTTTTTTCTCTTAGAAAAACTGAGGGTCCACAATGAATTGTCTTTGATCTCTAATTATTCTCACAATGAAATTATAATCCCCTTGAAGTGAGGAATTAACTAATTCATTTTCTTACCTCTTCCCCTTCCTTTCCTATCTTTTTCTCTATCTCCATTTTTGAAAAAAAACTGCACATAATATTTTCTCAGAAACTGAACTGAAGGAATATATCTTTTCCAAACATTTAAACAATCTAAATACATTAGCCAATTCAACTGAAATATTAATGGTTTTCTTTTTATTTTATTCTTCGAGTTTGTGGACTTTCAGGAATGTCCACAATGACCTCACTTTCAGGAATGAAGAAGTTTGAAAAGAGTTTGCATCTGTGTTGATTAATGTACTTACGTATTAGTACAAACAATGTCATGACTTTAATTGAGATCTAAGTTGTCCACAAATGTAGCATTGTATTATGATTTCAAAGATAAAGGGGGAACCTAGAAGGTGGCTCTGCAAAGTATTATATGAAACAATAACAAAGAATATAAGTTAAAAAGGAGGAAAAGTAGAATTAGGAAGTAATGAAGGACCATAATCTCCTTGTCATGTCTGGCAATAATGATTGGCTATAATGATGGATGAAGAAAAGTGTTGTGAGTATCATTCGGTAGTCCTTCCGTTCTAATTAATAACCCAATTAATCTGGTCAATAAATACAGAAATGGCCTATAACTTGCTATTTTCCCCACACTATTATTCTAATTCAAGTAATATATTACCTCAATGTTCTTCCTACATTCTAAATATACAGAAGGTGCCAAAAAATGTATATACATTTTGAGAAAGAGAAAAACTGTATTAAAATTATAATACTCAATATATACTGGTAACAAAAGATGAATACAAGTCACGTTTGACTCCTGCAATCACGAGAGGGGCTCAAAGTGCTCACCATCAGCGTCCAGACACTTCTGATTACGGCGAACTACTGCCTGAGCAACACTGACCAGAGTTCACGTGTATCACTGCGCATGCCATTTCAATTTCTTCCCAAAGTACTGCCGTGTAGCCGGTTTTCTATGGCACGCCACATCATTTAAGGTCCTCGAGAGGTACAAGTCAAGAGGTTGTTAGGTCAGGAGAACATTGGGGAAACTCAAGCAACGTTCTTGAATTTCAAATATCACTGCAAAATGGTCTTGTGCTCCTTGATAATGCTATGTTTTGAGTGAACCACATACTACACATTGCTACTGTAATTCAAATCAACTTCAAAAAGTAATACATAGATAATATCTCTTAAAATGTGTATTCATTTTTTTGGCATCCCCGGAATATATTGTTTTTTTACAAGTTCTTTTGAGCTTTAACATATATCACTATAAACTTTAGACTTAGGGTAAAATTAATTATTAAAATAAATTTTAAGTATTATAGCATAGAAGACTAATTACTTCAGATATTTGATATATTATGTATTCATTTCCAAAATATTAATGCACAGATATTAAGGACCAACATACTTTTAGGTCACTGAACAATTAACTCAATAAGGCAGTATTTGTAATACATAAATACATGTACTTTTCCATTTGTAATGCATAAATACAAATACATATTTGAAGAAATGAACTTTCCAAAGTTATTGCCTTTAATTTGTTTTGCTTGACCCTTTAAGCTCACCTTTACAAATGGTAATATTTTCACTAGTTTTGACTTAAGTTTAAGGTTCATTTTACCACTTCATAGAGATGTTCAATTATTGGAAAAATTTGTAACTTTGAGCTTACCGAATCATGTTTTTAAGACATGCTCGTTTGTGAAAACAGCAGCATTTCTAGGTTATTATTAAACTTATAAGGTAAGTAAAATGAGTCACAGAGAATTGGAAGGGCCAACATTTTTAGATACTACTGATTAATTCATCACTGGGTAATGTAAACCTGAAGTAACTTAGGAAGAGGAGCATGATAGCACTGTGATGACCCTAAATAATCGACAGCCTGAGCAAACCTCAACTCCCGCGAGCCCTTTTACTCGGGATCTCCTTCCCTTTGTACATCACTATGTTTCAATTGGTGTTGAACTAGACAGTGTGAGAAGTATCATAAGGTACAAGAAAAATCACGAGGCTTGGGGTCAGAAGAATCAAATTATTGTCCAGGTGTGCCTCTAACCATTTAATTTTGAACCAGCATTAATCTTTCTAAACTTCACTTTTCTTATTTGTTTAAAATTTGAATAAGAACATCTGTCCTTCTCTTTCACTAGCATTATCGAGATTCAGCATAACAATGTAAAGAAGTGTTTATAAAACTGCCCATACCATTCCTTATTCTGCCTTTCGTTTTATTATCAAAATTAGGTAATAGCTGTCACTACCTGAGACTCCTTTCACCTGTACACTTATTGGCAAACATGCTCCTAAATGTGTCTCCCTGACTCTAGTCACTGAGCCCTGCTACTTTACACGTCAGGCCTGGCCTTCATGGTACTCCAAAGAAGTAGCAGTGACCTTGGTTGCTATAGATATAGAATAATCAGTGTTTTCTACATTTAAACTTGATGGAGTGTTAAGATTTAGATATCAATATATTAGGCAATCAGGATACAATTAATTTTGAAAAATGAAAGGTACATACAGAAATTATTGATTAAGGAGACAAAGGTATCAATGGGTTTTGTAAGTCCAACGTTTCAGGTAAATACCTGCATGGCTGGGAACTCCGCATTTACCTTTTATATTTTAATGCTTTGTTTATATTTAATTCTAACATTGAGAGCATATAATAACTATTTGAGAAAAGATGTTTTTCAATGAATAATTCATTATGTATACAATTCTAAAGTATGGAATAGCCTACTCTTCAGAGAAAGCGTCCCTTGTGAGTGATGCAGGAGCAGCACCGTTAGTGTGCAGAAGACATCGGTGAGTGTTGGCTTTCTGTAAAAAGTTCCATCGTGACTGTAGTAGGTACTTTCAGTCTATTTCCCGTCAGCTTTCACAGCTTTTCTTCTTGCACACCCGCACAGCGATGGCCGTGGTTGTTGGTCACTGGCTAGGGGTTCTGTGAGTGCTTTCTCCGTAGGACTGATCCACACAGAACGTAGTGGAGCACGCTGTGAGCATTTTTCTTTGGGATTTCCTCCCTGAAAGAATACATATCTAAGTGCATTATCCACGTAGCAAGTTCTGTTTTTTGTTTTTTGGCTTTTTTTTTTTTTTAGTTTTGTTCACTGGTTTATCATATTCTGAGCTCCTCTATTAATTGCCTGGAACACAGTGAATACTCAATAGGTGGTTGCAGAATTAATGGTCATGGACCTCTGACAACGTAGAAAGATAGATTGGAAATCTGATTCATTAAGTATATTCCCAGTGTATCGATTCATGGAATATGTATTTTAGTTACAAAAAATATAATAATAAAATAATTATTCACTTTTCCCACAGCAAGAACAAGGCAAGTAGAGATAGAAATTCACTTTATTATTGGTTTGAAATGTAGATGGTTTTGTGGACTTTTAGTTTACAAAAAAGAGCTGTATAATTGAAAATATGGGTTCCACTTGAAAAAAAACTGGGGAGATGAAAATGACATGAGCATAAAAGGCATGAAACGTCCTGTATCAAGTGGAAGTTTCTATGGTCATTATTAAATGCATTTTCTATCACAAGAGGAATTGGTAAGCATTTGTTCATTTGTTTATTATCTTGAAAATGTCTCATGGCAATGATGAAAAAGCATTTTATTTATTCTTTTACTAAAGAGCATCCTTTGTTAGGATCATGCCCCTTTCAAGACTTCATTGCTAGACTGTTAAACTTCAAACAAGTTTTATAGCATTAGAGAATCTAATTCCAAGATGAACATGTATTTTGAATAGAGCCACACACCTCTAATTTATATTTCTGTTTTAAAAAGGTAACCATAGTAAAGTATTTATCAGAAAGATAATCATGAAAAATTAAATTAATTGAATAATTAATTTGAATTGTATCTTCATTACTTTTAAATATTTAAATGATCTTAAAGGTTATACTATTTCAATTCTAAGATATAATCAATGAATTGAATTTAACTAATTCAAATAAACCTCAGTGTTTTAATCTGTACACATCTCACACTGCATTTTCCTTTTAACTCTAGCCAAAATGGAAAATTTAAATACACATAAAGTTATCTTAATGTACATTTTTCAAAAGGACATTGAGAGAAAGTGTTAATGGAAATATTGAATAGGTTAAATGAACTGTTTTTTAACGTGAATCATTTTTTTTTCTAAAACTAAAATCAGAAGCTGCAGTTACCAAATAGGAAAAATAATTTATAATTCAATGATAAGTATGTGAAGAGGATGCATGTGAGCAAGTCTGAAGGTATTCTGATCTTTCAGCTTTCCTGTCTAAACTGCACACAGGATTTTATATACGAATTTTAAACTAGGGTCCCAAATAGTAAATAACTATTTCAGTCAGGTCTCTTCAGCCCTCCTCCACCATAACTCCCAAGCAACACACACATAATTGGTTGAGTAGATTAAACTTTGTAAACGTCTGATTCTAATATACTGAATTTTATATTTCCAATTGATCAGCAGACTATAAAAAGGCTTTTGGCCTTGGATTGTACTTTTGAGCTAGTTTACTTTCTAGACACAAACTTTTCTTTCACTTATAGACCTATATTTTTCACAAATTAAGTGTAAGATATTAGCAGGAATTACAAGGATGAATGACTAACAGTATAAACCAGTTTGAGTGCTGTGTAATTTAATACACATAAAGAAAAACAGTTTTCTAATGCTTGCGAACATAACAAAAGTCTCAAGAAACACCATAAAATTTATAGCCTTCAGGAGGAAATACTGGATGACAATGTCCTCTGGACAAAGCTTTAAAAAATAGGTAGCTTATTGAAAATGTGAACCACCACCGCGTCCCACCCCCAAGCGACAATGTCTACTGAGCAGTAACCAAGGATACCACAAGAACAGGTGTCAGCTCTTGATCATCAAAAATGATGGATTTACAAAAATGTGGTTTCAGGGCAGTTGTGCTCACAATTTGGGAGCAGTGCAGCTTGTCCATCATTAACCAAACGTAAATGAGTTTTATAATTTTGAGGCCAATATCACTGACTATCTAAGTTCTCTAAATGCCACTTCTACTATAATAATTTTAACACAAATAATAAAACGAAATTCCTCCCACTAAATGTCCTGTATTGACTTTGCTCCTCCAAACAGCAGGCTTCCCGTTGGGTACAAGTTCTATATAAAGTATCCTGACTATAAAGGATTCCAACATTGTTTTCTAACCAATCACAAACTAATTGATAGTAAAAGCTCTACCACTGAATCTCCCCTAAGCAGTGAGAGTGGTTTTATGTTGGCCAAGGTAGTGCTTAGGTGTATTTAAACAACATTATCTTGAAATTAAAGATATTATGACTTGCTTTTGAATAATAGATATGAAAAAAGTGAAATGACTTTAAGGAAATAAAAATATAAACATTCTATTCTATTAGGTTAAAGAAGTTTTTGAACTCTAAGTTTTAAGAGTATAATTCAGTAATTAATATTGCAAAATAATTTCATTTTTATATTTATTCATATATTTTATCATGTTTTATTTGATCACATTTAAAGTTGAAACAGTATTACTATCCAAAGATGTACAGCTCACAGAAAAAGTAAGGTATATGAATTTCTATGAAAAATAAACTTATTAATTGGTCTACTCTAACATGAGGACAGGAGGCACAAGTTGATTACCTTAATATTTTTTTAATGAAAAATGTTTGTTAAGCAATTATTAAATGACTTATTTACTTAGTAAATAAAATGAGTTACTTGACAATTATCATTATTAATTAGAAGCACCCAATTGCCTGCAATTTTTATTGTGATTCCTAAGCACTTAAAATGTTGTTTTTTAAAGACATGGCTATAAAAATCTTCACTGTGCAATAGTTTATGTCTTTTCCTCCATAAAATATTAAGCTATAAACAGTATTTCTTTCTAAAATTTCCCAAATCAGTTCTGATTAGTCTTCCTTGATAAAATTTGCTCCTATCATTTTGCATTACATAATTTTTACTTTGCAGTCAGCAACTTTTAAAATTAAGTCATAGACTTATCCCTGAGGAATAAATGATATATATTTTTCTTTATCTCTGGAACCATAGATATAAGACACTAAACACTAAACTATCTATTATTTCCTATTTTAAAAGCCCATTTTTGTTATTAAGCCACATACATTAATAGAGGTCAAAGTTAGAAATCATGTCACTCTAATGCTCTCATTTACCTATCTAGTAAATTTAAATATTTTATTCTAAATTATTCTTTTCCTTTAATTTCCACATAAGATATAGTCTTAGTTTTATCTCTTCCTTCAGTGCCCTGCCTCTTGAAATAATAGTACTTAATTACTGTATCAATGTTTACCTTAAATTTACTCCCAAGCTTATGTTGTTCTGGTTTCTTAAGTTATCACATCATTGGTAATGAAACCTCCAACTACTAATTAACTAATGACCTCCCAAGCATAATTTCCAGTGAAGAATTTTAAGGCTTAGGGAGAAAGTTTTTTCACATTTAACACTGCTCACCATAGATCCCTTCCAATTATGCCTTATTTTTATTGTACTGAATATTATTCAAATCACACATTGCAGGGTACATAGTAATTCACAATAAATACTTTTAAAATTTATTGTTGTAACTGAAATTTTTAGGCAAGTTACACACATAGCTCATTAAGAGCATTGTTTTAGTAGGACCACCGGCTTCCTTCCTAGTGTAAACGTACCAACACCACTCAAAATATGACTAGAGTGACTCTTGTATGGTTTCAAGAGTATCTAACCTTTAAATATGTTATATTTTTAAACTATATTTTGGTAGTTAAATCAGATTTTGTTTTATAATAATATTAAATTCATTGTTTTATGAAAAGTTTTAGGGGAATTTATGAATTTTTAAGTTTGAATCATCAGATTTGAAAAGGTATTCAAAAACCATTGATAATAAGGGATATAATTAATAAGAATGCAGAATTCATTTTAGTGGTATTATTAGTGCTGCCAATAAAACTTTATCTGCAGTTTGCCCAAGATTTCCAAGGAAGAATAAACTTATCAAATATGAATGTGTACTTTTCCCATCATTTAAAGTGAACTAATAAATGCATTTAATATCTTTGATTAAAATGCATGAGTTCCCTTATGATTAAATCATTCTTGGTAATAGCTAGGTTCAAATTTTAATTAATTTAACTACTTGCTTAGAACATGACGTTTCTATTTTGTATTCTGTTTCTACCCCCATTCCATGATTGGGGGGAGCAGTATTCAAGCTGAGAGAGAGTCCGAAGGGGCTTTGGCGCCATCTTGCGGTAAATTATGTTCCTGGTTTGGTTTGTTGCAGTTGATTATTATCCCCTACAATGAAAGCAATATTAATAATATATCACTTAATTCTTAAGTTCCACGAAAACCTTCCAAATCTGTAAATAGCTTTTATTAGCATGCAAAATAGTCTTCTTTTACTCAATTACGCCATGGTAATTCTTGCGTTTCTGCATTTACTAAGGCGTTTTCTGTCTCCTGAAATACTCCACTCTTAACCCTTCAGCCCACACATCTGATCGCATCTGCTTACCAAGACCAATGCCAAAATACCTCCTCCGCAAGAGCCTTCTTGAACTCTTCTCGGTGTCATTGGTTCATTTTTTGGAAAATACCTATTGGACCTAATGTCAGTGAGAAAAACACAGTTCCGGACCTCAGTGTTTCAGTGTCAATAGGGTATTATTATCTGCTGAACTCAACTAGAAATACTGTTTTAGACAGTTTTTATTATGAAGTTTTAAAAATATGTAAAAGGAGAGAGAATATTTCTATGAAGCCTCATGTACCCATTACCCAGGCACATAATTCCTCATTTGTGGCCACTCGCATCATCTATAACCTTACCACTCAAGAGTGTTCTGGGGACCTGTAGCTTTGGTGTCACCTAGGAGCTTGTTAGACATAGGCAGTCAGCTCCCCTGCAGAAATACTGAATCCAAATTGTCATTTAAACAAAATTCCCAGGATTCTCAAGCATGTTAAAGTTTTGGAAGCATTGATCTCCAGTACAATCCACTTACTTCTCTGCCACTATCACACTGAATTGTTGAGATACAAATTCCACACATATCGTGTCCTCTGAAAATATTTCAGTCCGCAGCTTGTAAAGATTAGGATTCTTTAAAAAAATAAAATCACAACACCATTAATGTACAAAATCATTATCAATAATTCTCGGTATTTGAATCCCTCTATTTCAGTCACGAATGATTTCATTTATAATTCATTTGTTAAAGTCAGGATCCAAACATGGCCACAGATGCATTTTATTGAAATGTGTCTTAAATCTGAAAAGTTGTAGGTTTCCCCTCACGATGATTTTCCTTTTCCATACAGTTTATTTGTTGAATAAACTGAGTGATTTTGAGGAGTTTTTTAATATTCAGTATCATGCTGATTGCAGGTCTAGGGCAGGAATGTATAACAATAGCCCAAACACTTCAGATATGCAAGATAGTCTAAGAAGTGGTAATATGGCATAGCATAGTTATAATATAACTAATCATCCCCCAAACTCATTGTTTTCACACAGCTGGTTTCCATCTTCATGTCTCTGGACAGCTGTGGGATAATTAGGTGACTTACTATCTTAATCCATTGGGGCTGCTAAAACAAAAATGCTATAAAAAACGAAAATTTATTTCTCACAGTTATGGAGGGTGGGAAGTCCAATCTCAAGGCACTGGCAGATCCTGTGTCATAGCTGTCCATCTTCTTGCTATAACCTCACACGTCAGAAGGGAGAAGGAAGCTCTCTGGAGTCCTTTTTTATAAGGACACTAATCCCATTTATAAGGGCTCCATCCTCAAGACCCAATGGTCTCTCCAAGTCCCCATCTCCTAATACCATCACACTGGGGATTAGGGTTTCAACAGAAGAATTTACGTGGGACTGAAACATTTAGTCTGTAGCACTTAACTGATACGGGCCGATCTCATGTTAGAGGTTCAGCTTGAACAAGTAGGTTCCCTTGGTGGTTTTCCTTTGGTTTCTCATCCTTCAGAAGTCTGAGAGAGAGAGAGAGCAGAAGCATGGGAGTTCTCCTTGGGCGTAGGCTCAGGACTGACCCACTGTCACTTCTGCTATGTTCTATTATCAGACTCTTTAGAGATTCAAAGGGTAGGAAAATGAATCCACTTCTTAATGGGAAGTGTTGCAAAAATATATCAAAGATTGTGCATAAAGGGTGAGTGGAGAATCAGGCTCAGGTTTTCAATCAGTTGACTACACTTTTTTTCAAAGAATATTTTACTGTAAATTTGGAAAATAATGCTCAACATTAGGCCATCATTGTGGGTAATTTTACTTAAATATTAATTATATATTATTCTACCCTGGCCATTCTAATTTTATTAGATTTTTAAAAAATTGTATTTGTTATAGATAAAATAGTATTTTTTTCATATTCTAGATTTGGAGTTTCTTTTTATATGTTTAAGAAGCACTTTCACCCCCAGTGGAGTTATGTTTTTCATTTATTTTTTATAGTGTCATCTTCTCATACATTGATCAAAGCACCCGTACTAAAGAAACAATGGGGACGTACACGTGTTTTTTGGAAAAGTGAGTTTATTCATATATACATACATACATAAATGCAAAGAAAAGGGGGCAGAAGTATAAGTTTGATCTCCGTACACCTTGGTGGCCATCATCATAGCCATTACTCTTTCTGTTACTTGGTGAAATAGTGAATGTCAGGATCTTCAGCTTTGAGTGAGTTTCTCACTGCTATCTGTCAGTTCGGACCAATGCATGCCTACTACTTTTCTCAAGGCCTCAGAAAATAGTGTGCAGGCCAGGCTACCATTTAGGCCATTGTTTGCAGATGACAGGCCAATTCAGCAGATTTCCATTCTAGGACACACAAGCTAACATATCTTTGAGGTGCTAATGAAGGAAGACAGTAAAACAGGTAGAGTTTTGCAGGACTCATTAATAAACCAGTAAGAATTCCTAACCAAATATCAATGCAACCATCATTATTTACATCATTAATAAGAAAATTGTGTTATATGTTATATTAAACAATGGTGGCATGTAATTTTTATACTTTAAAAATTTACTTAATATCAATTAATGAAAATAACGTTTTTATTTTAAAATGTAGAGCTTTCTCTCTTTGACTTTCTAAGAGAGATTTTTGGATTTGATTTCTCCATACCCAATTCTGGTGTCTTAATTAAAATGCCTGGAAATTTTTATTGCTTCTCCTTATGTAATAGAAGTATTGCTTTTCACAAGCAGTTTACCTATTCCTGAGGAGACTTTCAAATAGATTTTAAAGTAGACTTGAGTGTATTTTTTCTCCCTTTAAATGCAATGTATTATACTAATATGAAACTAGAGACCTAAATTTCATTTTCAGATGGCATCCTTAATATGTCTTTACTACCTAACAGTGCTATATTCTGTAACACATAAACCCATAAATCTCAGTAGTTTAACTCAGTGAAGTTCATTTTGTTCTTTACGTGAATTCTAAAAGTGGGTATTTCTGGAGTCCATGAGCAAACAAGGTCCACAGACTCCCTGCTTCACAAACGTATTCAGATTCCCAGGCCAGCAGCAGCTGCACCATCTGCACGTGGCCTCCTGGTTTCCCCATTGTCAGCAGTTGTCCTCGGACAGGGGGAGAAACAGTCTGAACACTCATTTGGGAGGTTGTCACAGGGCAGGTCTGGAAGTGTTGCCATTACTTCTTCCCAAGTCCTATTGGCCAGAACTGAACCGCAGTCACACGTCACGGAGAGGGTTGATACAATTACTGTCACTCTGTGCTTGGGCTGAAGAGAAAATGGATTTCATGAAAAAACAGCTTGTCACTACCACAATTTCTTGATACACGTTGAACTTAATATGAGGTGCATCAAGTGACATACAAATTCGTGCTGTTGGAAAAAAAATAGTTAATTTAAAGGTCAAGTCTTTGATTTTTAGCTTGGCCATAAATTAGTTCCATCTCTCTAGATCTTAATTTTCTTATCTGCAAAATATAATTCTTAGACCAATAAATTGATCTCACCATTTTATGAGTCCCAGATTGATTTGAAAATCTGAGACACTTTCTTACAAATGTAAGTACATACATACATATAATGTACACTTTTGACACATAATCTCATTAGGGTTTCAGAAATCCTACAATCCAGACCTAATACTTGTAAATATAATAAATCTAAGTTATTTTGGGAAATAAGTTCTGGATCTTTCACAAGAAATATCTTACATTTGCTTTCTATTCATGCATATGATGAGAAGGTATTTATAAACATTGATATATATATATTAATATTTTTAGTAATGGGTTGAAAAGGGAGAGAAGAAAAAAGGCAAGTATCACTGGGCTGGCTAACCTTATGTCATTTTAATAATAACTCATTACAGTGGCAGTATTAGTTAATGCCTATATAAGCTTAATATTCTAATTCTGTGCTCTTAGAGTTACTTTTCAAAACAGGATAGATAGGGCAACAGATAGATTGATCAGGTTTTTAAAAAATTAAATAGATTTGAAAATTGGGCATGTTGCCTTGATGGAAAAGAAACTTTTCATTTTTTGAGTGGAATGGAGAACCGAGAAAGTATTTGTTTACTCCTTCTCTCCTTGAGTCACTCATATATCATAGAACAGAGCACAGCATGAGAAAATTGATTCCACTGGGTGTAAGTATCAAGGATGAAAACAATCCCATTCATTTTGTGCATTACTCTTTTTCTGTCCTAACATTTGGACTAACTGGACAGTGTCAGCTATTATTGTGGTGATAAATAACAGAGCTATTATACAACTAAGGTGTTTTTGGATCATTCACACTTGAATTAAAAAAATGAAAAATGTAAGAAACTTAAAGGCTTTTAAAATATCAGTTTTCACTAGAATTTATGGTCAGCCCATTATTACTATTTGTATTTATTTCAATTTCATGAGCATTCTCCATTTTCTTAATGAGTGACAGGGTGTTTATGTAACTCTGTACTATGTATTATATATGTGTTGGCACAGACAAACACGATTTCTAAATCCCCATCTCTGCTCATTGGGGTTGACTATTGTTGGTGAGTTATGAAAAGTGAGACCTTAATGGACACGAGGAGTTGCCCTACTGTACTTTTCTGCTGCTTCTATAGAAGTATCTTATGTTTTTGTGGTAAAGTAATATTAGAAGTACACACATGTGGGCTTATTTAAGCCATAGATCTCACTTTATTTCTCTGATCACCATTTAAGACCCCCTCTCCAAACCCATAAAACAATTCAAATTAAATTTTGGCCACCATAGTCTCATAAAGTCCACACTTAGATTTTTAAGCTCCAAAATGACTTTGGAAACTAGTGGTACAGACAGTGGCTTTGAAAGATTCATCTTTTTGAGTTACTTGTACAATTCAACATCCTGATCCAAAGAACTTACAAGTGATCGGTAAGAATGAGTTTTTCCATTTTGTCCAGACTGCATAAAGATCACACAGCTAATTGGAGGTTTTGAAAATGAGAAAATGAAAGAGGAGGCAAGGAATTAGATATTGGAATAAGTCTGGACTTGATCCTTTAGCCACAGTAGTTCCAAAGCTGGGGAGCAATAGAACACACCACAAAGCCCAGGGGTGTGATTAATGTGGGCAAAGACCTAACATGTAAGGGGTGCCACAGCTTAATTATAATGGGGGTGGTGGAGCGAACAGAAACGGGAACGTTGTGAAGTGACTTGTTTTAATAGTGACCCTGAATACATGTTCAATTGACAAAGATTGTATCTTTCTACTTCAAATGCAGTAGACTCTGAAAAGACATTTAGATTTTCGAAAAACAAGCTTTCATTTTTACACATGTATTCACTTCATTTGTTTGGCATTATATACTTTTCAAAATAGTTTTTTAAATCTCCATGTGCCTGCCTCCTTAAACAGGTGTATTATATTCATAATAAGTGAAAGGAAACTGAAGGTCATGGAGGCTGTGGGAGTAGTATACTACAGTCAGTCAGTGGAGGAGACAGAACTCAGTTTCACATTTCCTGATGACCCTTCTAGACTCTGCCATGCCTGGACGAGTGTTCCACACACCTGCTAGCACAGCTTCGCTGAGTAAAACCACACCGCCTGTCCTCTGCAAAGAACCATTAAGGAGGGCACAGCGTTTCTAGCTTTCCAAGCACTTCTCCCGGAAGTTTTGTGGTGGTCATCTTGGACCATGAGGTCACATTGAGATGAAAACCATTACCAAAGAGGGCAAATCAGAAATGCAATGTTTCCCGGTTTCCCATAGGGCCTTTAGGCCTGCCTGGGACTACCTATCCCCAGAGGCTCTATGATGCTCATTATCTCTGTTACTTTGAGTTTTCCTGTTACATGAATCTGAAATTTATACACCCTGTAAAAGTTGAACTAAACAATCAATAAGAGTAATTAATTACTAATATTAATAAATAATAAACAATGGCATACGATTGTACATAAGATTTGTTTGTGAATAACAGAAATAGAGGTCAACCTCCCAGGTGGAGTGAGGATTGATGATACTTAAGCAGGTGTTTCTAGAAGGCCTTAAAAAGGTGACCTGATAGGAGAAGGGCGAGGAGGAGAACGGAAGAGCAGGAGTCAGACGTGGAATAAGGAAGTTGAGTGCCAGGGAAGCACAATTAGCGGTTCTGCTTCAGCAGGTGCAGGGACAATAGAGTTCTGACAGGGAAGTCAGCTGATTCGGTGCTTATGACGTATCTTCAATGACAAAAATCTGCGATTGAAGCGGTCAGAGCCTGAGGCTGTCTAATGTTGGAATCATACAGAATCGTTGCCCCTACTGTAATTTGCATTTTTATGGTAAAAACTTGACTGGTTTGCCAAATTGATCTTCTGGTCACAGCAAGCAAGTATGTTAGTTTGTGTGATAGGTATGTTGCTCACTATAAATTAGTAGATTTATTGTGGAGGGAATTCAGTTATTAGGAGTCAGCGTGATTAAGTACAGTGAACTAGGGAACACTGTATTTAATGTGTTTTTTCTGAACTGACAGGTGGACCGTGGACTCTAACAACATGATAGGTCTCTTAAACAAAGTGGCTGAAACCTTTAAATAACCCCAGGTTTCTTTCCACCCTTTGCACCTTCATTACGGGGTAGGGAAGGTTAAACGAGGTAATGTTTAAAAAAGAACCTGATCCAGGAACTGACCTGCAAAAGGAGGCCACAAATGCTCTCTTATCTCCCTCCAGCGCTTAGTATCTGTATCCTAGATGAAGCTCTCCGACTTGCTGAGTTCCCATTTCCTCATAAGTGTCAAAAAACTGTTATAACATTGTTCATTCTAGTGATGTGATGGTTGTATATGGGAAAATGTTAACATAGGCGTCAGTTTTTTCCACATCAATATGGATTGTGTTCATTCCACCCAGTAGACTCATATATAACAGTAATAAAACAATGTGGAAGTTTCTGGACTGAATGTGTATCTATGAGAACATTATGGAGTGTTTAAAACCATATTGCTAATATGCTCTAATAGTATTATACCTTATAAAGTATGTCAGGATATAACAAGGCCCACAAAAGCCATCTCAGATCCGTTTAGTCAAAAACAGGCCATTTTCTATGGATCATTAATAAGTCCAAACTCTAGTCACAATAAACTTGCTTGTAAGTTTGGGGACAATTTTAGCTATTTTATCTTATATTTAGTGTTCATACTCTGTCCTGAGGCAGTTAAATGTTGATAATATCTACTCCCTTTAAAATCACCCTGTGATTTCACAAGCTTTGATGCAAATCACTATTTTTGGAATCTTAAGTTTATTTATCATGTTACAGTCTTGATAAATCATGTATATTTTCACATTAAGTTTGATATCTAGGATGCACATAATCAAGAAGAATCCTGTTTGCACAATTACAGCTTCTGACCTCTGATTCAATGAACTGACATAATCATCTTTGTTCAAAATCATTCACACATGTATTGAGAATGTAATACAATTTCCTTAATGATTATGTTGAAAGATACAATCTCAGAAGTATTATAAAATTTAGAACATCTGTCAGTATAGTACAACCACGTATAAGGCACACCATACTTATTTTCACTTACATATCTATGGCTAACATTTTAAATATCATTGGGTATGGCATTTGATACTACATTAATAATATTTTATTTCCAAGGCAATTTACAACTCCTTTGTCAAAAATTATTTGTCCACTTGGATTAAATTTTAAACTTGGTGATAAGTGATGCTGGAATGTATTTTTGGAAGGGTGTATATTTCATCATTTCAGTAAAAAATTATCATTTTTACATGTAATATTAAATATAGGTTCTTCAAATGTAAATGTGTGGTTTTGCATGTATATTTTATATTATAGTTTCTCCAGAAAAGTATCTAAGATACATATCACATCCAGATTTCAATGTGCTACAAATATCACTAGTTTGTCCTCATTCCTTTAAGTTAAGGTGCTGTTTTGAAAAATGTGATCCTCGACACACTATCAGTTGGTTTATAGGTTCTTTTTTGGTCCCAGAGAAGAAGTGATGAAACAATTATTTTCACGTGTTTTACGAATTTGACATGTATGATTGAAGTAATTGTTTAAATGCTACTAAGTCACCTACAAAGTTATTAATACGTAATACATCGTGTGTGTAGGAGGGTGAGGTTCTAAAAAAATAGTTTCACCAAATTACATGCTTGACTATTCAAAGCAATGATATATAATGTACAACAGCAATTACTCTCAAGAGTTTGGGCTGTCTGACAGTTTAGCTCACAATGGAACAAACACACTAGCATGGAGAGAATATGTCACCCTTGGCGAGTACGTTTTGATATAAGAAGGAAAATTGCTTCAATGCTTTTGTTCCATTCATCATTGAGAATGTGTGCTACAGGAACAAAGATATTTTCTCTAATTCTTAATAATTTTGATCAGGGTTGACAGAACCACTTTGTGTGCAGCAAAAGTCTTAATATAGATATAAAAGATTTTGTATCTGAATACCAACCCCAAACTGTATTATTCAAGAATTAATTGTCAGTTGAAAATATTGGTTTGACTTGGAGTCAGTTTTAAAGAAAATAGTGACAAATATTATGGCCCCATACCTTTTTAGATACATATTTGAATAAATGGATGTGTCAAAAAGTATTGTTTTAAATCTTAAGTAATCTGATGGTTAATGGAACATGTGTTTTCAGGAATGCTAAATTAGAAATTGTAAATATTTACTTATGCTGTTACTAATAGGGTGGGGGAAATATACTCCCTCAATGTGGGCTCCCTAGAGCTGGAATTTCCCAGCTCATGTTGTGTGTCTTGAGTAGATTAGGAATCATGACCAAAGGTAACAACTTTTAACGTAGAAGTAAGACTTGAGAATCTTATTATTACCAAAACTCTGTCTGATGGTTCAGTCTCTGAATTTAATGCTCCCCTTCAAATGATGGTTTTCTTCCCATATCTGAGAAGGAAGTGAGAATGACAACATATTGACCGTTTATATTCAAATAGTGAATTAAACAAATAAAAGCTTTTAAAATCTGAGGCTACTGAAAATATATACTTCAAATTAGTTCTCTATTAGTTCCAAAGTCTACTTTATGGCTGATGACAGAAACATGCTTTTTGACTTTGTATCTGATCGAGTGCCAAAGGTAGACTTCAGTGAGAATTTTCTCCATAACTTCTGAATACAGATTAACCCCCAAAATAGAAAAGTCTAACAGAGCTACAAGTAACATGCTACCTACAATTCTTGAGAATATGGGTGTTGAGGGAACATTTTCCTATATGGCGACATAATGATTGTAGAACCTATGTTTTGGTTACTACAACTTCGTAGAATAGTTTGAAATCAGTGAAATACCTCCAATGTTGTTTTTCTTTCTCAAGATTTCTTTGGCTGTTTGGGCTCTTTTGTAGTTTCATAAAAATTTTAGGATTATTTGTTCTAATTCTGTGAAAAAATGCCGTAAATATTTTGATAGAGAGTGCATGGAATCTTTCGGTTGCTTTTGATAGTATGAAAATTTTAATAATACTAATTCTTGCAATCCATGAGCATGGTGTATTCCATTTATTTGGTTGTCTTTAATTTTTTTTCATCAATATCTTACAGTTTTCAGAGTATAGGTTTTTCACATCCTTGGTTAAATTTATTCCTAGGTATTTCATTCTTTTTAATGCAATTATAAATGAGATTATTTTCTTAATTTCTTTTTCTAATATTTCATTATTTGTGTATAGAAATGCAGCAGATTTCCATATGTTAATTTTGTATCCTGTGACTTTATTGAGTTCATTTTTTAGTTCTAGTTCTTTTTTTTTGGGGGGGGGTTGGTAGCATCTTTAGGGTTTTCTATTCATAGTATCATGTCATCTGCAAATAATAACAGTTTTACTCCTTCCTTTCCAGCTTGACTTTTTTTGGTGTGTCTCATTCCTGTGGCTAGTCCTTTTGATATTATGTTAAATAAAAGTGGTAAAAGTTGGTATTCTTATCTTGTTCCTGATCTTAGAAGAAAATCTTTTAGCTTTTGAGTATAGTTTTAGCCATGGTTTTTTCTTATATGGCATTTATTATGATGAGAAATAATATACCCTTTATACCTATTTTGTTGACACTTTTTATCATAAGTGAATGTTGAATTTTGTGAAATGTTTTTTGTTTTTTGCAGCTTTTAAGATGATCATATTACTTTATTCTTTCTTTTGTTAATGGGGTATATATCATGTTGATTGATTTGCAGATATTGACTCATCTTAGCATATCTGGAATAAATCTCACCTGATTATGGTGTATGATGCTTTAAATCTATTGTTGAGTCTGGTTTGCTAATATTTTGTTAAGAATTTTTGCGTCTATGTTCTTCACGGATATTGGCCTGTAATGTGTGTGTGTGTGTGTGTGTGTGTGTGTGTGTGTGTGTGTCTTTGGTCTTTGTCTGGGTAATTTTGGCCTTGTAAAAAGAGTTTGAAAGTGTTCCTCTTTTATTTTTTTTGGAAGAGTCTGAGATAGATAGGTATTATTTCTCTTTAAAAGTTTGGTGGAATTCAAGTATAAAGCCATCTGGTCCTATACTTTGGTTTGTTGGGAGATTGATCACTAATTCCATTTTGTTACTAGTTACTTCTATGAAGTAGGTAAAACAGCTACCCCTCCCAGTCTTAAAGGAGTGTGTAGACTATATGTGCTGTGTAGACTGTGTGTGCTGGCAGCTTCGGCAGGCCAGCTGGAGCTGGCATGTGCGCAGCTGCGGTGTATTGGAGCTCACAGTGTCGGCACCATTCTGGAGGATGACTGACTGGAACTGGGATGGGGACAGGTCAAGGTGGCCCAAGGTATATATCCCAAGGGCCACATTGGTGGGACAGCTGGCTGCAATTGGAGATGGTATGGGCCAGGGTCCTGGGGCATGCTGACGGAGCCTTATAGGCCAGTTAGAGCATTTGGACTGAGCTGTAAACAATGGTGCTCACCAGTGCCTTCGATTCTGGAGAATTCCAGGAATTCCACTCATTTGGCAGACACTTAAGAATTAGTAAATGGATTTCATTCATGTATACCCTATTTGGCCTTTAAACCACTGTTCTTGTTTGTGGGTTTATTTATTTGTTTGCTGTGTCCCATGGCAAGTGAGTCTACGGGTCCTTCAGTGATATCCCTCCCTACTGCAGGTCACTATATCAGGGGTGAGGTTCTGGTGATGCCCATGTCTCCATCTTTCCTGTTCTTCCCTATGTGGTACCTCTATCATTTCTTACACAGAAGCTTTACAATCAGATCTCAGTTCTTCAGGAGAAATCACACTGTGTCTGTGTGTATTCAGTGTATCCATGGGAGTAGGTGAGTTCTGGCTCTTTATACACTGCTACCCTGGGCCTATGTCCTGAGGGCACACTCATTTTTGACCAACTGTTATTGCAATATTAACATTTTAAGAAATAATAGAAGCATCTAATCAAGAAATGCAAATACTATAGTATGATTTAGTAACTCACTAGAAATTAAAACATCTAGTTGCTTTGCAATAAATTAAAATACTTTATCATCTTTTATTGTCTTTTTTAAGATACTGATTAAACTTTAAATCAGGCATCCTATCATCCCGAGGAAAAATGAGTCAAAAAAATACATCCATATGCTGAGGTAGGGAATATCACGAACACATTTCACTTATCACATTTGCATCTAGGATTAGTTTTAATATTGTATATAAAGAGAAAATTCCATTTGTAATCACTAAAGTAATGTTTTTCTTTATCATGGTGAGATAAGTGATACAACTCATCAGACATGAAGAGTGGTGTGCAGTCGTAATCTTTGACTGTTGTCAGAACCTTGCCCTGGAGCCCACCATTTATGGAGCCGTGCTCTTGTCTTCTTCCAATCATACCCTGTCCAATGCAATGAGGCACTTACAGGCCAAAGGAAACTACAGATTTGGGGACTGCCCCATTCTTACAGGCCCCAAAGCAAACAGAGCTAATTGACACATAGAATTTTCTAAGCACATAGTCTTAATTGAGCCTATTTCAGGGCCTGCATATACCTTGTCCTTACTTCTGTCCCAGCAACCAAGGCCTGTTGTCCTCATGTCACCCACTCTGGCAAAACAAAACAAAACAAGAATTCTCAGAATTTGAAAATTCAAAATTGGCCTTCCAGTCATGAATAAGCTATATTTCTACATTATGAATTACAGACACATTTTCAAATTATTTTTTATTTGGATAATAATTTTTAAATATTTTCTGCTGTAGTATACTGTATGAGATTTCACTTATGCTTATTTATAACTCTTGATCACAGAAATGAAGACATCAGCATAATTAGACTTTGGGCACGGTGCAATCTGAAAGAGGCCAAACCTTCACAAGGGTTAGTCTGGAATCAGACACAGCGTAATTTCTGCTATGTTGTATTCATTAAAGCAGGTCACAGAGCCAGCACTAATTAGGAGAGAGGATTACACTAATCTACGATTCCTAATTCATTGACGGCCATGCTTGGAAAGATTAACTAGTAGTTTAACCAGAAGATCAGAAAATTAATAAACTCAAAACTGAAGGCATAATAATAATGAGCCTACTGCAAACTTGCAACCTTTCAACTGTGAAGGAAAAATCTCATGAACAAAGAAGGAGATTTTTCACAGCCTTCGTGTCCACAATCAAGGTATCAGGAAGGCCATTTAACCCTGAGACTGAGTGGAACCCTTTCTTGCCTCTTCTTAGCTTCTCCTGGTGACCATCAATCCTTGACAGTCCTTAGTTTGCAGCTACGTTACTGCAGTCTTAACTCTTTTGTCTTATGCTGTTCTGCCTATACATACGTCTATTTTCATGTCAGATAGTCATCTTCAAAATAAGAAGGCTTGTCATGTTGGATTAAGAGTCCAACCTACTCCATTATGACTTCATCTCTATTTAACAAATTTTCCCTGTGATGACCCTATTTCCAAATAAGGTCACCTTCTGAGGTACTAGCAGATAGGATCTCAACATATCTTTTGAGGGAACATAATTCAACCCATAATAGTATCTTAATATTTCTTAAACAGAAGGGGGAAAGAAGGAAACAAAGTTAAAGCTGTAATTGGGAAAGAAGCAGAAGTCACTCAGATTGTCCAAGGTTTGGGGGCTGGGGCAATGGTGTTCATGGTTTTTAACAATGTATGTTTTTTCTCTGGTGTGGACATGATTGTGGAGTGGTCTTGTTTTTGCTTTGACCTGTCACAGTCCCAGAGTGGCCTTGTTCTATACAGTTGTTACACTCAACAGGAGAGCATGGCTGAGCAGGAAGAGAGACGCCTAGGGTAGTGCCAGGCCAACTCCCAGCTTCTGGGGGTTACTTTGCTCTTTTATGCTGTTATGATTGGCAACAGTAGATTAGAGAAGGATGAACACTTCCAAGGTGATTGAAAATGGAAAGTAATAGAAAAGGGAACTAAAGACCGACTACTACAACCAATAGAAATTTAAAAGGTTAGGGTTGGGGTTTTGGGCAAAGAGGGTTTTTCAATATTACGAGTTGGTGGGTTGGTGGAATAGTCAAATGAGAATGTGATTAAGATATTAAAAATGTGATATGAAGCTCTGGAGAAATATTAGCATATTTTTAAGAATGGATCATTTCACTATAGGGGACTTTGAAGGAAGAAGAGAAATATGAACATGAAACTCTAAAGAAGATCTATATAATTATGTGCCACGTAATGGCAGGGATGCCATCTGAGAAGTGAGTCATTAGATTTTGTCATTGTGCGAATATCATAGACTGCACTTACATAAAACTGGATGGTATAGCCTACTACTGTAATTGCATGAGCTACATTTTCATATGACTAAAAGCATAGTAGGATTGTTTATACCAGCATTTCCGCAAACACATGAGTAATGTTGTGCATATGATGTCACTAAGAGATAGGACTTTTTCAGTTTCATCATCATCTTATGGGACCACCATCGTGCATGGGGTTTGCTGTTTACAGAAATGTCATTATGTAATGTGTAGCTGTAGTTAGGGTTTAGAAGAAAGAATGTGAGACAACTAAGAATATACTATTGGAGTTATTCTATACTGCTATGATATTTCAACAAATGGAAATATATCAGATAAGACCGGGTATACAGACCTTGATAGTAAACGTGGACCAGCACTTAGGGGTATACTAAAAAAATGAGGTGCTTAATTAGGAAGTTTGTTCTCTAACAGAAAATTTAAAAGAACACCAAAATTCTTGCCTCTCAGTTTACATGCATAAGTATTTTTTAAACAAGGAGGGGCAATTAATAAAGAGTGATAATATAAGACATTACTGAGATAATTGATGAACATCTTTGTGTTAGGGTAAAAGAATGGAATTAAAAACACAGGTGTACAAGTTACACTTGGCACTCTTTTCTAAGAAAAGAGTTTAGAAACAGAATGAAGGACTTTTTTTTTGCACATAGATGAGTTTTGTTTCGTTTGCTACCAAGCCAAAGTAAATGGGACTGGTTTAAATGAAGGCTCTTTCACACGGTAAAGTGTCTTCAGAATAGCACTAAATGAGAACATCTGTTGAAAGTAAAGGATCTAGAGTGTTCTGGAGTGTGAAGGTGTTAAGAGGCTTGGGATTAAAACCACTGACACACTGAAAATGTGATAGGATGAAAATGAACGCCAAACTGAGTTTCCATAACAAGGGCTTCTAGGCTGCCCATTCAGAGCAATGGTTTCATGATCTGTTAATACGTAGAAACTGATAAGGTAAATTTAGAGGTGATGCAGCTTTTTAGTTGTCATGGATCAGGTGCAAAGTTCAATAGCACAAGGAGAAAATTCCTGCAACATGTTGCTCATCTGGTCCTCAGGAAGGAGTCAAAAGGAAGAAAAAGCCAGTGGGAGTGTTCAAAGCACAGTGAGAGAAGAGGTTCAGTAGGAATGAGGTTATTCACAGTTATTTCGGGACATTGTAATCAGCTTGGTGGCCGTGTTACAAGAAAAGAGGCTTTGTATCTTCACATAGGAAAGAATGCAAACGTGAGCCCGTGAAGAGTCTGAAGTAAAAGCAAGCTTACTTAGTGGAGAGTAAGTAAGAAAAGAAGGGCCATCTGTCTGACAGAGTCGCCGTCCCTAATCGCTGGTGGAGGAGAGACCCCTCAGTCCCTGGGGGCTAGCGTTTGTATGTGTTTTCTGCTTCCGTGGAAAATTCACTGTTAGGGGGAGAGGAGGAAAGAAGAACAATGGTAGGTTCGTCTTTCAGATGCAAGAATAGGGGCAGGTTTGATTTTTGTAAAGCACAACCCGTGTTTTCTGTGCAAGGCCTTAACTACAGGGCTGGTCTGAATGGAATCTCCAGTCTTCCGGAGGGATTGCGCTGTCAGTGATGAATGTCCGAGCTCTGTGTCTTGGGGCGCGCAGGCAGCAGGCTGGGAATCCCATCTCTCAGTTCCTTCCTCTGCAAAAATAGTTCCCGTGCCCCTTCCTTATGTGAGCAGTAGTCCACTTAAAATAACTGTTTTTATGTTTTTTTTTTAATAAAGTTAAGTTGCTATTTATTGAAAACTGTTTGTACTTAATAACATACTGAAAAACCTCAGATAATTAATTGCCTTACATATAAAATAATTTACACTTGAAACATTTCCAGTACTTCGTATAACTTATTAAATTGTTTTTAAAAATAAAATACTCTTTGTTGTAACGAGCCAAAAATCAACTTTACTAATGATTAAAAAAATACCAGCAACAATACCTCTATTTGCTAAAACAAAACTGAAGCAATTCATTAATCTTCATTTGCATTCTGGTTTAATGAAGTGGCAACTATATACATTGTAAATAATTGATGAATGTAAACATTTAGTTTTATCCTCTGGAGGATGATGCAAGGCAGTGGAGAAAATACATAGAAATAGTGCAAAATCCCAAAGCATATGTCAGGAGAAAATTACCTTAACATTTTTGAGAAAAATATGATACAGTAGCTCCGTGGTCAATTAAATTTGATAGAAACGTATTGGTCAGCTTCATGTGGTGGGGACCACAGGGTGTGTGGGATTAATGATTCACAGGTTCTGTTTCTGTTACTAACTAGTTGTGTAAGCTTGGACACTATTAAACTTTTGAGGTTTGCTAAAAAAAAGAAAAGTGGTAACAACATTTATCTCTTAAAGCTATTGGGAAGATTAAGTAGTTGCATGCAATAAATATGTGAGAATAACAAGTAT
This sequence comes from Lyroderma lyra, assembly GCA_004026885.1. NCBI lineage: Eukaryota > Metazoa > Chordata > Mammalia > Chiroptera > Megadermatidae > Lyroderma > Lyroderma lyra. The sequence goes on along the minus strand of PVJL010010024.1, from coordinate 1,091 downwards.
GGTACCTTTCACATAGCCGATCGTAAGAAGGGTTGTTACCCAATTCCATTTTTCTTCCCATTTGCCCGTGGTACGTAATTTTCCCACTTTCTCCAGGTCAAGGGTAGAAGGGAAGATGGCGTCTGTAGAGCTGCACAGTTCCCTCATTTCTGATTCACATTGTTTTCTTCACATATAGAACCCCCTTGGGCACAGTGCAATGAAAATGTTGGTACCCTGAGCCAAGGACAAAGGAGAAAGAAGGATAAATGAGAATAATAAGAATTTTTTGTAGGTGATGTCCATATCCAAAAATAATTTAAAAATGGAAACTAATGATATTTATTGTGATGTCAAGTCATCTTTTTTTTTTTTTGTTTGATCTAGAAAGAATGGTAGACAAACCTCAAAGTCAGCACCAGTAGTGTGTTTGCTTGATGTCCCTAACATCAAGGTGACAGCCAGAAATGGGCTGGTTCTATATTTTTAAATCAATGGTTCTTTTTGGGTATTGCTTTTCTCACCATGGAGTGATGACTTCCTGAGTGAATTTTGTCTAAAGCCAGCATCCAGAACTCCTCCTCAAAGGCCTCAAAGGCAAGAGTCGTCCAACTCTTGGAAACTTAACAGAGGCTCACCGATTCAGGCTGCAGGCACTTATGTCAGAAAACAAAAGTAACAAAAAACCTCTGACTCGTTTCAGAGACATGATCGTGATCCTGATGGCAGACTGGGGAAAGCCAAGGGCAAGGATCCTACTCCATCAGCACAAATATTGTTCCTACATCTCAGTGCATAATCCAATATACTGTCAAAATCAGGATATCAGGAATTACAAAATGCATTTAACAAATGTTAAAAAAGAGAGAGAAATGTTATCAATGCAATATTGCTATCTTTTTTAGCTTGTTTGTTGTTTATTTTTTTAACCATAATAACAATTTCTTAGAATGCTGGCCTTGTCTTAAAATAAATGTGTTTTTCAAGATGCAAATGATTTCTTTTCAATTAGCTACTATTATGAACAATATAACATTAATTTTTGATAATTTGTGTTAACTAGGAACGGTGTTCTCTAGCTATATAGCTAGTGCCCATAAATTAAAAAAAAA
>PVJL010010023.1:0-52514 GCA_004026885.1 Lyroderma lyra | reverse complement strand
CCCTTTCTGTCTCTCTCTGACTCTCCCTCCTCTCTCCTCTCTTCTCTCTCTTGTCATCCTGCCTACTTTGATGGTGTCGTCCACTCTGGCCCCAGCCCAACACTGTGGCCTCATGCTAAACTCTCTATTTTGGGTGGATCCTAGGCCTTTCTTTCTGTCTCCAACCCCTTCACAAGTCTGAAGTGCATGTATCCAGGACTCAGCAAAAAACCTCAGACCGAAAAAGAAAAAAAAAAGGCTTTAGCACTCAAATATCCACTAAAGTTACTGATTTTTAGTTTGTTTTTGGCCTCTTCATTTTCTTTCTTTTCTGCCAGCTTAGCAATGCAATTAAAACACACTTAGTATTTTATTCAAGATTTTATTTGTTTTAATCAAAAGGATTGGTCTTTGACTCTATTCTGCCTTTTAACAAAAATGAAGGTCAAGAATATTTGCTTTGATAGATTAAAGTATGTATTATTATACTTATATTTTTATCATTCCTAAAATTAAATGATCCTTTACTTAATTGAAATATTTATGAATTAACACACTATACAGTTTAGAATTCTGCTCCTAATCCCACCTCTGGTCATCAACTAAGATTTTGGTCACCAATTCCAATGTGTAGATTTTTTTTTTCTACACCAACAAGCAACTCTTCTGACACTAGCTAGGTGTCCTACAATTTAACTGAATTCTGACACTGTCTACCTGGAGGTCATGTCAGATCCCACAGGTTAAGGGATCAACTTCTTGAGACTGCCCCCCCCCCCACACACACACACACTTCGAATGCGATTCACAAGGTCATCAGGTTACCCACAACTTCCAGTCCACTTGACTACAAGTGAACCCCTCCTCAGGTTTGATTCCTTTGCTAGGGCTGCTTGGTATTTCCATGTACCAGGTTATTAAAGGATATGATAAAGGATACCGATGAACAGCCAGATGAAGAGAAACTAGTTGTAAGATCTGGGAGGGTCCCGAACTTCTCTTCTTGTGGAGTTCTGAGTGCATCGCTCTCCCGGTATGTGGCTGTGTTCATTCACCTGGAGGCTCTTGGACCCCCATGCTATTGAGATTTTTATGCAGGCTTCCTCACATAGGCATGATCAATTATTAACTCCATTTCAGCCCCTCTCCCCTCTCTAGAAAAGTTGGGGTGAGGGTGGAGGCTGAAAGTTCTAAGCTTCTAATCCTGGTTTGGTATTTCTGGTGACTAGACCTCCTCCAGGAGATATCCAGGAGCCCACCCAGAGTCACCTCCTGAGGACTAAAATGGGCCTATTGCTCATCACTTAGGAAATCACAAGAGTTTTAGGAGTTCTGTGACAGGATTTGGGGATACAGATTAATAGATAGTTTTTCTATTGAATATTATCCCAATTATTAGTAAAATTTCTTTATAAATTCTGTATGTTCATAATGTAAATAACAATATAGCAGCGATATTTTGAATACTTATGAAGTGTCAGACACGTATCTTATTTTTATTAAATAATAGACTATTTGGGGGAGAATTTTAGGTTTACGGGAGCATTGATGAAAAGTGCAGTGTTCCCATAGACCCCCTCACCTATAAGCCCTTCCTCTATTCTTTATTATTATTATTTTGTATTCCTGTGGTACAGTTGTTACAATTGATGAATCAATATTAATACATTATTTTTAGACAAATACCTTTTGATGTATATTTTTGGATCCTTTCAACCACTAGACAAGGTAAATATAGTTTCCATTTGAAAATAAGGAAACCATGAATATTAAATCTGGATTCATTCAAAAATGCATAAGGATAAGATTTGGGACCATTATATCCAATTTTCCTTCTATTTTTACCTACTTCAAGTAATCCTATATTTCAACTGTCTTCTGTCTGATGAACTGGATGATTAATATTACATTTTATCAAAAAGAAATTCACAGTAGGCTGTAATTTTATCCTAAGATCTCATCTTTAGAACTAACATTTTTTGTCTTATATAACAACTAGATCAGAATACCAATTGATGGTTGCCTTTCCCTATGACCACATTTGCAATGATAATTACTAATACTAATTATTTTAAGGAACTTTTTTTTTATGTGGGTAGTTTCCTGGTTGGGAACTAATGATTTTATAAATACTCTGATTGTAGTCTAATTTAGTTTTATTATAAGCTTTGCTCTTTGTCTAATGACAATAGAGATAAGCATAAAAACAGCAACAATGCTCTGTTTCTTTTTTACAACTAAAGTCATTCATTTCCTTCTAGTAATGTGTATTGTTCTCATAACTTGAACTGGTCTTTGGCAGTTGGTTATGATTTTATTTAATGACAACCTATTGTTATCATATTATTATATTATATTTTGTTATTTTAACAAAATATTTAATATACTACCCTATTTATAAATTAGTACAGTATATAATGGTAGCCACATTAAAGCTATGATTTTTATTTCTTATTTAGAAAGTCATTTTATATATAAATATGGATCAAGTATAATCTATATTAATAGGGGTTTACATTGATTTGAATATCTGTATCAAAACTGATTATATTTAATGCAAAAAAATTTAGTACTGTTATTCTTCTGGTAAACATATGTTGTACATGATTTATCTCAAACATGCTGCATACTAGTGGACTCCAGTTTCTGCTATCACCTCTCTCATCTCTTTGGTCCCACAGTAATTCCTGCTGAGATTCTTGGCATGATATATAATGCAATGCAATACATACACCTAAAGAAAATGCACCTAAGTGAAATCTTCTTTATGTTCTAGTACAACCATAATTGATTTCCTGTAATAGTTTATGATACAAAAACATAATACATTCTGTCACATTAATTGAAACTTCATTAATGTAATTATATATTTCATCTTACAGTGAATGGACATCCAATACTCAAAAGAGCTGACATCCGGATTGTTGGGAATTTAGTGTCCAGCTCTATAAGAGAAAGGAAAATGAGACAACATTATTTATCTTGAGGAGAAGAGTAATGTTTTGAAAATAATGTTGTTATCTTAAGAGTTGAACCTATATACCCAAAGAGATAAGCTAACATTGGCCATGGATTAATTTGGTATTAACAGGGAAAAAAAAACCACATCTCTGCATATCCAAAGAAGGGCTTCAACAGGTCAGTCTACAATTTCTGAATATATTTGAATGAACCATTTTTTGGATCATCTTCATAAAAAATCTGTTTTTTAAAGTTGAAACCACATGGTGTCGAACATTCCTTTCACTGGACTTAAATTTGTTTTGTTCCATTATCAATAAATGCCATAAAGAAACTTTAAGATTCTTATGTTTTTAAATCATTTAAATTTTTTGGAAATAGTTTCTCAAAATGTGCTTTAAACTATATGATTTTGTTAGTGTATTCATACTCTCATTGTTCATTCTGAAGTGAAAAATGGAGAGTCAATATACAGTATTCTTCATTACCTGCCTTAGTTCAGAAAAGATTGGAACACAGTGGTGAATAGCAGTTCCTTAAGAATCTTTGATTTTATCTGTCAATCCATTACTCATCCATCATCCCTCCCTCCCTCTCTGTCTCCCTCCCTCTATGAATTGGACTGGAAAACAAGTGAAGGAGCAATGGTTAAGAAACTAGAAATGCATAAAGGCAGGAACTACATAACAGATTTTCATTTTTACAGTTCTTACCCTTGATCTATTATTTCTATAGTAGACCTTTGGTTTAAAAAAAAAATCTGTCTTGGTTTCCTTCATTCAATGGAGCTTACTGTAGAACGCATATGGAAGTTATTAGAATGAAATCTTTAGAAAAGTCAATTACAAGAATCATGTTAAGTCAGGGCCTCACCATAACCAGAACCAAGCTGGACTAAAAACATGCTGCTACTCTAACCAAAAGATGTTGGCAATAAAATATTTCAGATGGGGAAAAAGTGATTACTGGTTAAAATGTAGATGTTAGCTTATAGAAATTAAATTATTCATATTCTCTCTATTGATAGTTGAGTTTCATTTTAAAAAGAAAAGTTTTTCTTTATTTCAATACTGAAGAAAGCTGTAAAACAAACAATTAAACAAAAGAAAAATAATCACACATGAGTTGAGTCATAGCATGGTAACAGATTTTCAGCCTGCTTCTCTCTATGGCATTAGTAGGATAAAAATTTGGCGAGATTTCTGCTACCACTATTCAAAAAAATTGGGAGCTAAAGCATAAAGTTATAATGGCAGGCACTTGCAAATGAAAATACAGGATTTCCTAATGAGTTTTGTATGGCAAGTGTCATTATTTCAAATGGCAAATTATTTATAAGAGAAAACAATATAAAACAATAGCAAAATTACCTTATAAAAATAAAACAAAAATTGTTATTATTATGACAATTTGGCAAACAATAGAGGTTTATTTTTCTTTTAATAAAATGCAATTGTTCTTACATCATGTTTCCTATATTTGACTATTATTCTTGATTTTTAGCAAACTGAAGTAGGGCTACTGAATGTCTTTTGGAGATGTGAGACTACATTAAGTTCAGTGACAATAAGTCACTCCAGAGCTGTAGAAGACAGAGTAAGGTCAGAGAAAAGAAGCCTTTTTTAATAGTTAGATTCCATATAAAAATTGGCACTGGGTGCTCATCAAAGAACAAGAAATGTAGGATATGCTCTAAATGTCCCTTGTGTTTTTGAGCCAACTACCTGATGGGAGTCATCACTTATATGTAAATGAACTGTCAATGGCTTGCCACTGTTGGTAATCACTGGACTGTGAAGGGTATGTCTTAATAAGAACAGAAGCTCTTCACAGACTTTGATTTACTGGAAATAAAATAGGAAAGTCCTCTGAGACTATAAAGGACACTTGTTTCAGATAAAACGTCTAGACAGTAGCAATACATTTAGGGCTTTTATTATAGCAAAACTGCAAATTAAAATGGAGTGGTGAGAAAGTTCCTGTGACCCAGCTGAGTTCTAAAACACTGCTTCTGACTAGAGTAATGTAATCTTTAAAATAGCTAAGCATGATTAAGTAAAGGTGCATTAAGAGAATACAACAAAATATCAAGATTTAGGTTTCTTATGTCTTTTAAATCATCTACAATGTATGTTTTACATTTTCTTATAAATTTATATTTTTCTTAATAAATATAGCTGTTAGAATAGTTGAAAGTCAAACTTTCATAATCTTGAAAAATAGATTACTTCTCAGAAAATTCAGATTTAAAAGGATTTTTCCTTGTGCCCAATTGCTTTTCTCAACTTCCATTTCAAAACACAATTGAAATAATTGAGTTCTATGTAACCATTAATATTTTTATTAATGTTATGAATAATAACATTAAATTTGCCAAATGCTTTAGAATTCACAGTGTACTCTTATGTAAATATGAATTATAGCAAGTTTAATAGTGTTAAAAATGATTAAAGAAGACAATTTAGTCGAACCATCTTTATATTTAACAATTAAGTGGACAGTCTCCATTCAGAAAAACAGTAAAATGGAGTGGAAGGCAGGAAACTTTTAAACCATCATTGTGGTTTAAAATTTTTTCATATAAGAATCCAAATAAAACAGTCTTTTAAAATTTCTCAAATATTTTGATGTTAATTCCCTTGTACAATCAATTCATCAAGAATCCTGAAAGCATCTAACATCAGTTTCTTAGATATGTGCTTTCCTATCTGGAAATGAAGAACTTTGGGTTTTATTTTTGTTTCAATTTTGTTATTCAAATAAAAGTCATGTTAAGTAAATAATTCAGCAACGTGTTGATAAGAACCATTCTTTTTATATATATATATAATGAAAAAACCCACTCATTTTTAGTTTGGGGAAATAGGCTATGAGAAATTAATACTTGCAGAGCAATGGAGGAAGACATAGAATTTTACCATTTCCAAACTTTTCTCTATTAACAACTAGAAAAGAATGATAAAATGGTGCTAAGGCAAGGTTGGCATACCAGGTCAGAAGTAATTCTTCACTTTATTTCAGTGGGAATAATAGTTGGGAATTTAAAATTCTTATTTTTATAAAGGATTTGTAAACAACTAAGGGGAAAGGGGAAGAGAAAACTTAAAAGAACCAAAATTCTAAATAAGTTTGCCGGAAGTTTTGAACAAATGTACTAGCTTAAGTCTGTTTCCTTTAATACTGCTATCTCTTTTTGGAATAAATGCTGAAACTTTCAAGTTTTGGGGTTATTAAGCATATTCTATGTTGGACTTCTTTTATTTGTGTTTCCCCCAATTACTTTTTAGAAGTCTCTGCATATTTTTCACATGGTAAACCATACATTTCTAAAATCAATAATGATGATAATAATAATGCAAAAACTATATTTCCAGCTTACAAAACTGGAAATATACACAACTTTGCTTTGGAAGTGAGTTACATAGGGATAAAATGGTGAGCATAGAGCATTTATCCTACTGGAAACCTGCACAGCAGTGGCCTGGCCTGGCGGTTCTGACACGATAAGGTAGCTTCCTGATTTGGGCAAGCCAGTTCCTGAGGTAATAGAAGGAATGATTGATAGAACTTCTTTTGTGATCTGTTTCTTATGTAATCCCAACATTTTTTGAGTTATCTGTATCTTTAATGAAATATCTTTCTGATCAATATAAGTAGTGTTTTGCTGTGAGCTTCGATTGAGAATCCTGACCCACATGTCCTCCCTCCCTTTTGACTTCCTTTCTTTCCTCTTTGCTAAATAGCAGCAGTCAATAAAGACTCTGCCAATATAAGGGTATTTAGAAGTTAAGAAGCATTTTTCAAAATGAAGGCTTTTGATGTACTCCATAAGGCAAACGCCAGATATCAGATCTCCTGGCATGTCACACTGTCACAAACAATCCCAGTTCTACTTCCTCTGTGCATATCACTGTAACTTTATCTTAGTTGAAAGTATATTTGATAACCTAAATAGTATTCCTATAATTCTCTGTAGAAGAAAAGCCAAGGATATGAGAAAAGTAATTTTATTTTTGATAGCAAGATGATAATTTTATGAAATTCCAGAAGCTTGACAGTTGCTTATTATCCACAAAAATGAAAAAGAAGCAATAGGAAAAGATTTATCAGTTTAATCTTTCTGCACTTTGACAGCATGTATATTAAAGACTAAACTATTTGTAAATTTAGTACAGTTTCAATGGTGATGTATTGGTTAGTCTGAAAGTAAAATCTCATATATTAGATGACTAATAGAACTTATATATTGGGACTTTGTAGTAAGTGAAATATGAATATAAGAAAAACTGATAGTGCCATATGCAAATGTAGGTCCTATCGATTTTCATCATAAGCCATGATACCTGGGTAATCTGTAAAAGAATCTGAAAATATATGTCTTTGAAACATCATTGTTGCTTCAGAATCTGAAATAGGTGATTTTCTTGATAGAAGTGTGAGTTCATTTATAAAACTCCCCAATACTAGAAGAAAAATACTAACAACAAACTATAAAGACAAAAATGTGAGTAATTATTTTATAGAATTAAATAACTGGAGGTAGCATTACTTATATAATCTGAGGCCCTCATGTTACAAAAATAAAAGATGAAATGAAGGGTTAAGTGAGATCATACAGCAATTTAGTGCCTGAACTGGAATTGGTGTAGGCTCTTCTGGTCTGTATTAACTTTATGCAGTTCTGTATTACCTCCTCAGAAGACAAAGTGAGTGAATGTTAAAAACCTAGAAAGAAGAAGGATCCACAATGCAGGCCTACAATAGGCAACATCATAAGGAAACTATATACACCGCATGTTGGAACTTCTCTAATAATCTCTTCCCATATAAAAAATCTGCCTGCTGTCTTTGCTTGCATCCCCTTTTTCCTCGTGTTTTAGAATAGGTTAGCTAATTTGATCAATTAAGTTGGTTCAAGGTGTTAATGGGTCCTAATGGCTTCATGTATTACCTTGTTGGCACTTTTAACAAGGCCTATAAACTCTTTGTGAGTGACTAATGGTAGGAGCTTTAGACACTGTATAAACCAATAGAAGGGCATCCTGGTAATATTCATGTCACCACTACTAGTATCATTAAAACACAAAAACATCCTTTTTTAGAAATTTCATTTTGTGTGTTTTTTATGACTTTAATTAAGTAAGCCTCCAAGTATACATCTTGTGTCTAGATGATTATATCAATCAATATATTATTTCAGGTTTTATTATATATAGGGAAAGGCCTGGTTTAACTCTGCCAGGCTAGCTAATGTAGTCTTTGAATTAAACAACCAAAAAGTTATAACTTTTAAACTTGTATTTCTTATGCAAGATAGTTTACCATTCCCCTTTCTTTAAAATACTTCTTGGATTTACTCCTTTTATTTTTACTCTCACGTTCATTCTGTTAGTTCAGGACCTAGACTTCTTAATATGTCTCAGAATTTTCACAACTATAAATGTCTCATTCTCCAACCCATCTGGCAATGCGTGACGCCCCTGCTCAAATCTGTCTTACTTCCTTGTTCATGACTTTCTAGACCCTCAGCTGAAGTTCGGGTCCTTATCCATGCATTCTATGCTGTTTGCCATGTATGAGGGCTGTCTGGAAAAAATCCAGCCATACCTGCCTCTATTTTTCATGTTACATGGCTGGATACTTTCTGGAGAGCCCTCGTTTTACCACCTCATTGTCCAATCTGCTGACAGCTTAGAGAAGGCCATCATCCTGCCATAGTTCATGGCACCTCTCCTATGTTTCCTAGTTGGCTCAGTTCAGCTAATTTTATAGGCAGCCAGCCCTAGAGCTATCTTAAGCCTTTTCCCGAAGACTTAGCCATCCCTTGTGCCTCTTTCCCTTTCTGACAATGTGAATTTGCACCATTTATTTTTGTTCTTGATGATATTGTTTTGCACTGATTTAGCTGTTCTCAATCAGTTACTCTATATGGTTAACTTTTAACTCACCAGAAAAAGGGGAAAAAATATAAAAGAAGAACAAGATTTGTGAGAGCGAAGATTATGTCACATGCCTAAACCTAGCATGGGTTTTTGAGAAATGCCCATTAGGGTAAGAGGATCCTATACTAGACTGCTTGATCAAGCAGAATAGACTAGCAAGAGTTTTACTAAGAAATTTAAGCCTTTCCACAGCAAGTGCTTGAAATACATAGACTAGCAGGTCACAAAAAAAACTAATGAAAAAATATATCATCTAAATTGAGACAATTGTAAGAGTAAAAAAGAGTATCAAAAATAACTAAAATTATTTGTTTCATTAGTTTGGTGGAAGTGTAAAATAGTTCTATTGAAACCTTCTTTCAAAGTAAAATGAAAATAAAATATATCTGTATGCCTTCATGTAATGTACAAAAATATCTTTTTAATAATTGATAGAAATTAACTAGAAGAAAAGTAGAAAATTGTTCCTGGTATTAATTCACATTTTTAAGTCACATAATTTAATAAATTACTCAACTGTAGCTCTATGATACAATGCCATTGATATTTTTCTCAAATATGATCTCATTCCTTAAACGTTTTTAATAAAGTTGTTCAGTATTCTCCAAAGTGGCATTTTATGGTTAACAAATTTATATTATTACATTCCTTTGAATCTTTTCTTTAGATTATATTATTTTCAATTGATAAAACACTCTTTATATGTGTCAAGGTAAACTCAGAGTGAATTTTGCTACATGGAGAATATTCTAAATTATAATTTTTGTGTTCACATATATAAATATTTCAACCCAAATATATTCACAAGTATTCACTTTTAGCTACCAGTTTAGGGTTCATTCTTTAATATTTTTACATGTAAAAAGTCTATCAAATATGTTGTAAACATGATTTTTAAAATGTTTTATCAACATCATATTTTACTAAATCATATGCATTATCAATTTCATTACATTCCAGAGCATAGCTTATCCAATTAAATATTAGAACTCCAACAACATGGTTTTCCTACTAGTCAAGATATTCCAAATTAAAACTATAGAATAGTAGCATTAAATCTTACATACTATCTAAACTACTGTTGTTTAATTTGCTCACTTCCTCTCTTGGTTTTATTAAACAAATGTCAGTGTCTTCCTGTTTACTAGTTTTGTTTTCCAATAATTGAAACCCAATAAAATCTTTACAAGATGGCATTTTTGACAACATTCTTTGTTACATAATTTTAGTAAAGCTATCATATTGATTCCAAAGAAAATGAACCCAAAATCTAGAAGATTCACATAAAGTTGATTTATGAAGTAATTCTGAAATCAGATTGATGACAGGCAGCAGAGAGAGAAACTACATGCTGCTAAGTAAGCTGAAGTATCACTCATCGTTCATCATTACTTATCATTGTGCCGAAGTCCCTAACCAAGGCAGGCTAATAATGCTCTCAATTCATGAGCATGGTATATCGGTCCATTTATTTATGTCTTCTTCAATTTCTTTCATCAATATTATATTTTCAGAGTACAGGTTTTTTACCTCCTGGGATAAATTTATTTCTAGGTATTTTATTCTTTTTGATGTAACTTCAAATGAGATTATTTTCTTAATTTATCTTTCTGATGGCTCATTATTAGTGTATAGAAATGCAACATTTATGAATATTTATTTTTCATGCTGCAACTTTACTGAATTTAACTATTCATTTTAATAGTTTTTTGGTGGAATTAGTAGAATTTTCTAAATACAATATTGTGTCACCTGCACATAGTGACAATTTTACTTCTTCCTTTCTAATCTGGATGCCTTCTATTTTCTTTCTTTGATTGTTGTGGCTAGAACTTCCAATACTAAATTGCATAAAAGTGGTGAGAATGGACATTCTTGTTTTATCCCTAATCTTAGAGAAAAAGTTTTCAGGATTTTATTGTTTAGTACGATGTTAGCTGTGCATTTGTCATACATACTTTTTATTATGTTGATGAATGTACCTCTATGCCCACATTCTTGGGAGTTTTTATCATAAATAAAGTGTTCTATATAACCAATGTTTTACCTGCATCCTATTAGGTTTAATATGTAATACTTTTATGTTACTCATTGTAAATATTTTATAATTTTTGTTTAATCTTTAATTCTTATTATTTAGATTATTTTTAGTTTCCAAATATGTTACTTAATTTTTAAATATTTCTCACTTCACATTTTAGACTTTTGGATTTCTGTTAGCAAATTCATCTCCTGCTTACGGAGCTTGTTAATTCTTCCATAGCATTAGTGTTCTGTTCATTCCAGTATATTGGGGTTTCTGATTGCTTATTTTTTCTTTCTCTTTTTCTCCCTCTTTCTTTAATCATTTCTTCTTATTTGGTGCTTTTGTGGTTACCTACCCTGACTTCTAGTTTATCCATTTTAGAATTTGGACTAATAGTGGTAGCAAAATATAAATGATCTTGAAACTATTATAGATCTGGCCATTTACTACCCAAAGCAAAGTTTGGTTCTAGTCCAAGTTATTGAATTGTGTTTCCCTCACCTCCCACCACACACACACACAGTATGCAGCTCTGTACAACCTATAGCCTCAGGCAGCCCTGAGGTTTATCAGTCTACCATCAGAGGCCTGATGGCCCGACTCCTAACTGCTGAGCCAACTCTTAGTCACCTCTTCTGGGAGTCCAGTGGGCTTGTAGTTTCAGCCGTTGATGTTTACGAATTTCTGTTCTATATGTCATAGAGATGTTAATTTTTTCTAAGAGTGACTACACAAATACACACATCTATTATTTCTATGTTTTTCAACTAAAGAGGGTAATTTACCATATAAATTTGCGATGTTATCTGGACTTAATGCATGCTGAAGGTTTGTTTCTAGAATAGATCAAAGAGTGGCACATTTCCTTTTAAAAATATTTGTGTATGAGAAGAGTTAGTTTGAAAAGCAACAACAGAAATCTTTTATCTAGCTCTGTATCAGAGAACTGTGAGAAAAGGAAGCGGAAAAACTAGCAAGTGAAAAAATAAGTGAGAAATCAAATTTAAGGTGATGAGAACTTTTGATAAAGATTTCGATAAAATCTCTATGTTGGAGCATACCAGGCTTCCCTCTTCCCAAACAGGGTTAGTGACTCTGAAATGCAGAGGGGTATTGGAAATGTCAGTAACAGTAATGTCAAATGCTTACCATGCATCAGGCCCTTGTGGGGAAGTGGTCTTAATTCTCAAAATTACTTTATGAATATATTATTATCTTCATGATATGGATCAAGACACTAATTAAGGCATACATGCCATTAGTCTGGGATAAATTAGTGGAGAAATTTAGGAGTACCTAAATCTAATCCTAATTTGTTCCTACATTTCTGCCCAGTCACCTTTCTATATGGAAAATGTGATTTCCCCACACATTGAAACATAATAGTGGAAAATAATTTTTAAAAGTCATTAGGCTGAAAGATCTTTCTCCTTCACTGAAGCTAATCCTCCTATGTCCTCCAATCATAACTTACTTTATCCAACACCTTTTCCCTCTATTTCTCATATTACTGAGAACACAGGCATTAACCTGTGGGAAACAGTGTTTGTTCTTTGGCAAACTTAAGAGTTTTATAAGAATCAAATAAAAAGAAAATCCAAAGGGAATAGAGACCAAAAGGCTCAATTTCCTTCAATCACACTTCTGACTCTTTTTAGGTCCTTTAGCAGATGGCCTTGGGTTTATTTGGGGGATTGTTGAAATCCCTAAAAGATGGGTGCAGTCGGGGTAGAGTTATCCACAGGGACAAAGCTTAGTGCAAAACAAATGTCTTACTTCCTAGGAACTGAAAATGTCAACAGGATAAGCTTAAAAATCAATCTGCTAGTTCACAGAAAGGATCAGAAAAAGTGTAAAGTGATCACAGATGCTCAATTTTCAGAGCAGACATGGTGTGGTATAAAAGAAGAAATACTCATACTGAGAGTCAAAATTCAGTTTTTCCCTACACTGAGGAAGCAATTCTTTTGGGGGAGGCAAGGCTATGGTGTATCCCTTGAGGGAAAACAGAAACACTCATTGGCATAAAGGTAAAAAGAATATAATACTAGTAGTAATAGCATGTGAATATGTATGGAATGTTCACCATGTCCAAAGCTGTGTGCTAAGCTGTTTACAAAACTTGATCTCGCTTAAACCTCAGAATATTCTGTGCCAGGTGCATATTATTGTTCTCATTTTGTGAATATGTAAGTGATGTTTAGGACCGTTAGTAAATGAAAGAGTCTGAACTTTAAGTCCTGTCATTAACATTCAGGCTTTTTGACTTTCATGGTTGTCCTAAATTAAAGTTTCTTATCCTCAGTTTACTGATATTTTGGACCAGATAATTCTTTATTATGGAAGATTGTTCTGTGTATTGTAGGATGTTAAGCATCAATCTTGCTCTTCTACATAATAGGTTCCAGTAGTACTTCCAAGGTAGTGCCAACCAAAAATGTCTTCAAACATTGCAAAATATCCCTTGGGGAACTAAATTGCCCCCAGAAAGCCTTCATTACACAAATAGAGCAGAAGTAGGTGAAATAAGGCTGCCTAGAGTTATGTGCAGGTTTCAGGCTTATATATACAAGGGCTGTCCAGAAAGTATCCAGGCATGTAGTATGAAAAATAGAGGCATTTATGGCTGGGTTTTTTTCCCATACAGTCCTCATAGCCATCATACTCTTTTCTTGGGTTATTATGATAATAGAATGTGAAGTGCTTCAGTCATACCTAACGAGAATCTGAGGCACTCATAAGAAAGCAACTTTGCACCAAGAACATTCACTAGGCTGGTTAGATAAGTCACAGTCACAAAAAGTCAGGGCTCTATACTCACTATGTCATGAGAAATAATATGATATAGTAGAAAAATAACAGGCTTTGGAGTTTGATGAACTTGTATTTGAATGTAAGTAGGTCTTTTACTTATGGTCATGTATGAATGGTCTTGGGAAAAATTACACCTGCCAAGCTTCTATTTCTTCATTTATAAAAGTAAAATTTTTACTCTTTTCTATGAGGGTTTTAGAGGCTTACATAGAACATAAATGCATATGATATAGAATACAGTAAATTACAGCAATTGACATAAGTGACATAGACAATATGTAAGCAATTGTTTCATCTATGTTAAAAGAAACTGACTCAAAACTGAGAGTATATATGAGCCTGCTTCTGCATGTCATAACCCTAAAAATGAAAACTTGATATTCTCATCAGATAGTAACAAAACCTAACAAAATCCCAACCAGAATTGCTGTTGTATACAATGAAAATGGGCCCAGTTCTTCTAGGTGACAAATGATTCAGTGAGCAAAGTTCACAAGGAATAGTTGTGACTTTGAGAATGAGAAGTAGTAGTGTGGTGTCACCAGGAACTTGGAAAACAGGCATCAAGATTGGCATTTGAGAATTAATGTGGAAGCGTAAGATCATAATGGATCAGGGCATAGTTGGGCAAAATCATTTTATAGACCAAATGACTCCCAGATCATTAAGACAAAAACATACCTGACTAAACATACTGACAGGTTTAGAGAAACAATGTATCACATATTTAAGAAACAGGGTGAGAATTTGTAGGCCACAAGAAGCACAGAAGAAGAATCGTTTAGGTAGTGCCTCCCAAGTTTGTCCTGGGGATAGAAGATGTCATCAGCAAACAACAAGAATTCTGGATGTATTAACAACACTATCTCTACAGAGGATTGTCTAAGACCATCTTAACATAATTCTATCAACATTCTTGATCCATTTCACAAATGTTTATTGGGTTTCTAATACATGTCAGACACTCTTTAATACACAAGAAAATATAACATTGGTTAATAAAGACAAGTCTTAGCTTTCAGAGTTTACCTTCTCATGTGGAAGATAGAGATTTAAAAAGGAGCAAATGAACATATCATGTAGTGAAATGTGCTATATTAAACAAGGTAAAAAATAGATAAAGCAGTGTTATTTTTGATGAGTTATTAGCAATAGGCTATTTGAGGAGGTGACTTCTAAGATCCAAAGGATGGGAAAAAGTAAACCATGCAGACATCTGACAGAATAGAGAAACAGTCAGACACAACAGTGCATACAAATGCCTGGTGCAGGAGCCAGCTTGGAAAGCCAGAGAAAGAGCACGGAGACAAGAACAGTTGAACTATATTGAGTTAAGAGGAAATGGTAGAGATGAAGTCAGACCGATAATCACCAGCCAAATTATGCAGAGTGTTACAGGTCACGACTGCATTTTGGCATTTTAATAAGAATGAATAGGAGTCAATTATAGGGTTTTGAACAGACACATAATATATGTTTTAAAGGATCACTCCGGCTGGTGAAGGAGCATAGTGAAAAGAGGTAAAACGTGGAAAACAGCAGTCTGTTGTAATAAACCAGGAGATACATAACGACTGTTTGGATTTGTGTGGTAGCAATAGAAGTGATGTAATACAGTTAAGTACTGAATGCTTTCTAAAGTTGGAGGCTACAGGACTTGGTCATAGATAAAATGTGGGGTACAAGGAAAAGAGAAGACTCAGGCAGCACTCCAAGGATTTAGGCTTATGCACTGCTTCAAAACAATTGTACTTAATTGAGATGGGATATATTGAAGGTGTGTGTGCAGGTTTGGAAAGTTCAAATTTGAGATGCCTATTAGACACTAGATTGTAAAATAGGCTGTTTAAAATGAAAATCTAGAGTTTAGAGGAAAGGGTCGGGACAGAGTTATAAATTTAGAGTCTTAAAAAAACAGAGGCTTAAGTGTAAAGAGGGTTGTTAAACTATTGGGCTGGATGAGATTACTCAGAATGAGTATATAAAAAAGAAACTAGAACTGTAGACTAGTCCTAGATTATGCTAATGTTCATGGGCCAAGACTTTTTTTTTTAAATCTAGCCAAAAGAGACTCAAAAGATGAAAGAATTTGAGCATCAAAACAAATTATGAAAGCAATGAATTGGATAAACCCATTGAATGAACCTATTGAATATATTTTGAATCCATGACTCTATACTAATACAAAAAAATGATTAACTAAATAAATGGGATAAAAGAGGAGACTTTGCCTGAAAGGAAGTAGAATTCGACTAGTAAATGTAGTTGAAGCTAAAAAGTCACCATTTTGCAACCATGATAGTAATAATTGATTAAGGCAAGAATCAACAAATGCTAAGACCAGAAGTTGAAAGTTCATGAGAAGTAGAGCATATATATAGTTTCAAATCTCCTTATTAATTATTAATTGTAGAATAAAGTAGTAACTTTACAGGGAGAAATTTGGAGAATATCACTCTAACTGAATCATCAGATACATGTGTTATTCCTAGCAAACATGCAAACCTAAATCTAATCATGAGGAAAACTCATTTTACAAAGTAATTGGCCTGTATTCTTACAAAGGTTAATGTCATGAAAGACAAATGCAAGTATAGTCTGGAGAAGTGTTCCAGATTAAAGGAGACGTATTTACCTGCATAACAGGATAATGCAGTAATGACCCTGGATTGGATCCCAGAAAAGAAAAAAAAATTACTATAAAGGATCTTATTGGGTCTATTGGTGAAATTTGATCAATTCTAATAATGTAGATTACTGTACATAATAGTATTGTATCGATGTTACATTTCCCAATTTTGTAGAGTAAATCACTACATAAATTACATAACATTAGAATTATTTCTACTTGTCCTGCTATAGTGTGAACACAATTTTTCAAGAAAAATAATTTGCCACTTACCATAATTACATCTCAATAATTGTGACTCTCAAATATGTTAGCCATAACCAATGTATCTGAGCATGAAAATTAGATGGCCATCCCGTAACCATGGAGAAATCAAGGTTAATGGATGTCTCCCCATGAAGCTTCTTGTAAGACAATCTACTTCTCTTTCCCTTTGGCAGTGCCAGTCCAACTTTGCCTTAAAGCTAAAATTTTGAATCATTTTTCTACTGTTAGCCATATGTTACTTGCAACATCTTGCAAAAAGAAAAAAAACTTACTTGAAATCTTTTGTTTAGTAAAAATTTCAACAAAACCTCAGTGTTTGTTTTAACTAGGGAAAACTTCTATTAATACCATGACAAGTTTACTTTGTGTAATTTTAATGTTTTGGTCCTTCTGGGTTATTGATTTTAGGATGATCTTGTCATCTAAAATAAAAACATAAATAAACTTAACAAAATAATTTATATAATTGCTATTATTTATTGAGAACTTACCAAGTGCAAAAATTATACTGGAAGATTCAAAATGTACCATTATAATCCTCACAAAAATCTCATAGGTTAGGTTAATATTATCATATTACAAGAAATGAGGCAACTATAGTTTAACTTAAAGTAGCCCAGGCAGAATTTGAGTTGAGGGTGGGCTGGCACCAAAGCATCTCTCTGCTTTTCCCACTGTGTGCATTGCACCCCCCACCATAATAATTTGCCTATCTGCAGCTTCATTAATCTAACTTTACTTTCTTATTCTTGCTTCTTGTGAATATCCATTGAGATTTTTATATTTAAGTTGAGATAGTCGAAGATTCTAATACTTTAAATTTTCAAATGGTCTTCACACTTGAATCTGAAGAAATTTGAGAAGGAAGTAGTTGAAAATGTTCAGTCAGGAATATGTTAAAAAGGAAATGAAAAACTAAGGTAAAATCACCCTGTTGAATGATTTCTTCCACTGACCACTTGCCTTCTCAGCAATATTGAATTAATTATGCTACACTGCAGGTAGGTGCAGACATGTTGGACACTATTTGCAGCAGCTACCTGGTTTCCAGAAAACAGTCTAAAATTAGAAAGTATTAGCATTCTGTACACCATGCCAAACACATCAAATCCTAATGTACCTTTTCAATAGGGAAAATCATAGCTGGAAATACAGTTACTAAAAATGGAGGGTGACCTAGAATCATGCTCATTTTTCCCCTTGTTAATACTATCTAAGCTCCATAGTCACAGTATGTTAACTTGTGCATTTTCAGCTTCTCTACTGAGGATAACAAAAGCTCAATAGATTCACTGCTTCAATTAACAAATTTTATCTTTATAAGAGAAAAATGTTGAAAAATTTTCTTCTTACAATTAACTCTTGTTGGGGGAACATAAGCTATTTGTAGTCTTCTCTAAGCAATGCTTTTTACTCAGCAAATACTTTCCATGCACTATTTTCCCTATGGGAAGACCTTAATCATTAGAAGGCATCATAGTGAAGACGTAGAAGGAAAAATGCATTTACAATTGGACTAAAGAAAACTCAACTAGAATGAAATGACATTATCATTGTCATGAACCAGGTCAGACAATTAATTTCATGAACTCATCCTAGAAAAAATGCTACATATACCTCATTGTTGAATATCAATATAGACGCCTACAAAGTATTCACCTTGGGAGGTTACGCAGTGATACCAGTGCCTAGATCACCCTTCAAAGCAATTTTATAACTTTTTCTGGAATGGCCAAGGTTTTGACACCTTACTGAATTGTTTGTACAGTGCTGCTAATGTAAGTGCACAGTGGCAAGTTCACAAACTTAATTATCAGATTTTGGGTATGATCACAGCTCTGAAAGCCGTTCCAGAAAAAGGGTTCCAAAATTGCTTTGAAGGGTGGACTAGGCACTGGTGTCGGTGCATAGCTTCCCAAGGGAAGTATTTCAAAGGGGGCCGTAGTGATGTTTAGCAATGAAGTGTGTAACACTTTTTCTAGGATGAGTTCATGAAATTAATTGTCAAACCTCATATATGTTTTTTTTTGTATTTGGTCAGATCTGTTTCTGAATTCAGCATAGCCAAACTCAACTTCTACATTTCCACCTTCTAAAATGGTTCCTCCTTCTGGATTCCCCTGAATATATATGATTGGCACCTTCATACTAGTTGCCTAAAAACAGACAGATAAAACCCCCAAAACCAAACACCCTAAAAACGTAGGATTATTCTAGCCTTGTCTCTTTCATTCTCTTTTCGACATTTCTCAGTCATTTAGAACTGCCATGTGTCTTATAAATGTCTTTTAGATTCATCTTTCTTCACCCATACTACCCTAGTGCAGACAATCATATCATTATTCTGTTACAAAAGCTTAATTGATCTCCTTGCTTTTTATTCAATCTGTTCTCCACAGTGCAGGCACTATTAATATATTTCCAGGGGTAAGTTTCATACATTTTCCCCTACACCTTAAACCTAAAACGAATCTTCATTGATAGTAAAATGGAGACCAATCCCACTGAGCTATAATGATCAAGGTCCTTTATGATCTGGCCTCTGCTTCTCCCTATCCTCAGTTCTTACCACTCCCACCTTGGTTTGGACTCCACCATACTAAGCTTCTTTCAGATACTTCATCTTCTCCTGGACCTTCACTTATGTCCTCTCTCTACCTTATTCTTTTAACTGCAAATAAGTCTTTAGGTCCCAACTTAGACATTTGCTCCTAGAAGTCTTTACTCCTTGATTACCTTGAATGGTTTGATTAGCCAGTTATATACTCCTATTGGTAATCTTTACTTCCTTGTTAGAGTTTATCTTAGTTTACTGCAATTATTTTTAACTGAATTCCTCTTATGCTATACTGTATGATCTATGGGGGCAGCAATAGTATCTTCCTTATTCACTTTTACATGTCCAGAAATTAGCCATAGTTCCTGGAACATATTGGATACTTATACTGTATTTTTCCATGTATAAGATGCCCCCATGTATAGGACTACCCCTACTTTTCTAACCCAACATTAAGACACCCTCTAAACTGGTTACTCCTGTGTATAAGATGACCCCCAATTTTTGGTCTAACAATTTTAGGCAAAAGTATTGTCTTCTACTTGGAAAAATATGCTGAATGTCTGCTTATAAAAAGATTATTTATTAACTTTAGCTGTTTTAAAAGTAGTTATAGTATACTGTATTTTATAGATATTTTTTCTTGATCATGTTTGTTTTTTCAGTGCCTAGTACAGTTCTTAGTGTGTGGAAGACACTTGATAAACGTTAATTAACTTCAGAAATAAAGCTCTTATGATACTGATTAATAATAATAACTACACGGCATGTTACCAATGCTAGATGAGAATCACTAGTATTAGCATGTCTGTACTCAAGGTATGAGGTCTGACAATTAAGTTTACTAACTTGCTAGCTTGCAGTTATGTTGGCAGCACTGAACAAACAACTCCATAAGGTTTCATAACCTTGGTACATCTGGGTCTTGATATGTGGTGATGTCTTGCTGCGTGGCATTCATTATTGTTGCATGTTTTTGTGTGTCGTCATGAGAATGTTGGAGCTTGAATTAGAGCAATGAACAAATATTACTTTCTTATTAAACTTGGCAAGAGTGGAAGTGAAATCAGGGACATGTTAGTTCAAGTTTATGGGGATAATGTCATGAAGAAATCAGCAGTGTACAAATGGATTAAACATTTTTCTGAAAGGAGAGAAAGTGTCACTGATAAAGAGAGATTAGGGCAGCCAGTAAAAAGCAGAACTGATAAAAATATTGCAAAAATTCATCAAATTGTGCCTCAAAAATTATCGGCTGACTGTGAGAAGAATAGCAGACCAAGTAAACATCAATAGAGGAAAGTAAGAAAAACTTAACTGAAAAAACTTGGCATGAGAAAGGTGTGTACAAAAATGGTCCCAAAGGAACTCATTGATGAACAAAAGCAAAGGAGAGTCCAAGTTTGTCTAGACTTTTGGAGAGTCAAGACAACATTTAAGGCCATGTTATCGTTGGTGATGAAATATGGTGTACCACTAAGACAATGGAATGAAGTGTCAAAGTGCACAATTGAAGTCAGCCAATTCTCCAAGACCAAAAAATTCTGTTAGTTCAAATCAAGAGTCAAAATGATGTTGCTAAGCTTTTTTGACATCAGAGGAATTGTTCATTATGAATTTGTACCAACTGGACAAACAGTCAACCAAATTTACTATTTGGAAGTACTGAAAATGCTGCATGAAAAAGTTAGATAAAAATGACCTGAATTTTTCACCAACAACTCATGGCTCTTGCATCATGACAATGCACCAGCTCACATGGCATTGTCTATGAGGGAGTTTTTAGCCAGTATGCAAATAACTGTATTGGATTACCCTCCCTACCCACCTAATCTGGTCCCCAATGACTTTTTTCTTTACCCAAAGATAAGGGAACTATTGAAAGAAAGACATTTTGGTGACATTCAGTACAGCAGGGATCATACAACGACAGCTCTGATGGCCATTCCAGAAAAAGAGTTCCAAAATTGCTTTGGAGGGTGGACTAGGTGCTGGCATTGGTGCATAGCTTCCAAAGGGGAGTACTTTGAAGGTGACTACAGTGATATTCAGCAATGAGGTATGTAGCACTTTTTCTAGGATGAGTTCGTGAACTTAATTGTCAGTACTTTCATATGAGAGATTTTCTGTTTATTAATGTTATTCCTCTACATAATTACATATACTATGGTACCAAGCAAATATTATTTCTAAATGAACTCAGAAGGAAAGAATACTTGTTAAATATTTCCCTAGTTATTTTGAAGAAGTAAATAATTCACATACTCAAACTTAAAAAAAATTGACATATCCCCATAAAAACAATGAAAATTATTACCACTCCTAGATTCAGTGGTGTATTTTGAGATAAGAGTTGAAGAGACATCCTCAGGGAATTATCTTAGCAGAAAGCCGAAGAATATCCCTATACACTTTTCACTCCACAGAACTAAACGTTAAATAGCTTCATGGTTAGAAAATGAAGTATTCTCCCTTCCACTAGCTAAATGTTTCTCTCTGGCTTGGATTATCACTTCCTAAATCTGTTATGATACGCTCCCTGAGAGTGCAGCTCAAAGATGCTTCTGCTGCCTTCCTTCCTCCTTGAGGGGAATGTTTGATAAGTTCCCACCAAATCCTTCACGTCTTTGTTTCCATCCTTGAAAACATATGGTTTATTTCATCCAGAAAGTTCCTGTCAGGCAATTGAGAGGCTAGGATATCCTGTTTTAATGTGAGGTTATCTGATGGAAAATGCCACTTTTTGAAAATATCTGTTATTCAGTATCTTATCATGAAGATCTTCATACAATTTGATGAAAGAGAATATGGTAGTACAATTTTTTCCTATTCTTCACCATGCTGTAAGTCAGCCCAGTCTTTCTCTCCCCAAAAGAAAGAAGACAAATGACTCTTCTGAAAAGTTTTAAACAAACACATTTCCACATGATTGATAAAGTCCTAAGACATGGATATTGGGTGATTGGAAGGGGTGAGAGGAGTCACTGCTCCTGAGCTAGTCACTTAATGAAGTGGGCACGTGTTGGAAAGATCTATTCTTGTCGTTTTGCGTGAGGCAAACATTCAGCAAGCCTGACTGGGCAAGAGTGTCCGATGTCAGATACAGTGTAGTTCTTTCATTAACGTTGGATTGAATTCTGGAGATGGTCCAAGCTTTATGGAGAACTATGTGAAACCTTGATTCACATTTATTGAGTTTTCCATGCATTTCTGAAAAGCTGCCATATCTGGTATCAGTGGAAGAACTGTATATTAAAAAAAAACACACACAAACAATTTTCCACTGAGGTTGAACCATTCCTACTACCTTGATATTTTTGTACAATTGCATCAGATGCTCTAAGAAAAACAAAATTGTCTCCTTTTGTATATTAAAATTATCATAGTAATTTTCTTCATGAAATCTAATGAAAGTATAGAATTTCTATATAGTCCCCATAAGGCATTTTAAAATGGGATCCCCCTTATCTGCTTAGAGTAGCAGTTATACTACAGAGATAATGACAGTTTTCTATGAAAGTTTTTAAAGATTTTTAAAAGAAAGATCTAGTTTGATTTTAAACTTTTATTTGATTTTAAATTCTTATAACCTGCAGAGTTTTATATTACCATGTTATTTCTTATATTCATAGTTCTACTGGCACATACACTAGGCATACAACCACTGGTTTGTGGATTACCTTGAATTTGGTATGTTAATATTTTTAGAGAGTTTCAGAGAGTCTAATTCACTTCTTAGTATAATGAAATACAAATAACTAATGAGTGATAATTACTGTTTTAAGCAATATTACGGTGTTAGCATTTTTGTTCTTCTTGTTCTTTTTTATTTTTTATAGTATGTGTCTTTCAAAACTACAGTACCTTTTTAAAATTGCTAAGTTGATATGTGCCCACTGATATACATTACAGTTTTTAATTCTACTAATTCATATAGGTAAGAGCAGTCATAGGTCAAATTTACATATAACCCTTCCACCTCAAATAAAATATAAATTTCAATCTGTTGTTATCCTGCTGTGAATTGAGATGTGGTAAACCCTTCCTTTTAAAAAAATCTGTTTTAATAGCAACACCTGTTAACATATTCACATATCTTTGACATCCCCATTCAAAGTTCATATGTTACAGATTGAAAGTCAGTATAGAATAGGGAGGGGCAAATAGTTATGTGAGATACAGTGAAGAGATATCTTATAATTTATTAAAAAGTTACAGCAGCACTTTACCTCTCTTCAAAGTAAAACCACAGCTAATGAACATTCTTTTTCTTCTTCTAAGATACATTCACTAATTCTGAACAATGTTTAGACATTTTGGTACATGTTATTAGCTAATGACATTAATAGAAATATTCTTGACAATTTAAAGGTATACATACAAAAAATGTCTATCTTCAAATATATAATTAACATGCTGTATGGAAATGTTTTGTCGGCATGTTGATTGAATAGGACTGCAAGAGATTTAATTTTAATTTTTAAAAAGTCCTCCAAAATCATCTACTAAAAATAAGAGATTCACATTGGCATTTATGTGTCATATTTAATAATTTATTGTCAACTGGAAGATACCAAGTTAAAACTTTTTCTCTATTTCAAACTTATTCCATAAGGAAGTTATTGAGGAAAATCCTATCTCTTATCAACATTGTAGACTAAAACTCTCATGCTTTTTACTGTCAAGGAAGATAGAAGAACCTATGAATATTTCAGGAAAATTTATTTACTATAAAGTATCTTGAGAGTAATATTTGCTTTATAATATTTATTTGAATTGCAAGAGAACAAAGATCAGACGCTTTTGTACTTCTATAGGATATAGATACTTCAATGAAAACCTTAGGTATAATCTACAAACTGAAATTCTGTAGGAGAAAGTACTTCAAATCTCTATTGTCATACTTTATGACTCAGACGGAGTGAGTCATTCCTTTAAATTTTATCTCAAAAAAAAGTTCAAGGTCTCAAACAGGTATCCTTGGTGGTTGGTTGAAATTTACACCATAGTTGCTATAAAAATCAACAGCACAATTATTACATGGGAGTCTTGTATGTTTGGCATGCACCCTGAACCTTTTTTTTCATATAATATTTTAGAGGATTACAGTAAAGTCTTGGAATGTTATCTATTTCAATAAAGCATCCTAACAAGCTTGACCTCAGAATGATCTTGAAATTTACAAGCTAAATAAAATGATTATATTCTAATCTTGGAAGTAGGACCAAAACCATATGGATGACACAAAGGAAAATTGCAGTTTCTTAGAAAATACTAGGGGCACATGAAGTCATCTTCCGGTCGTGCTCACAACTATTGCTGTTTGATTTAGGAGCTATAGCATCTATCACTGAATTTCAATATAAGGGTATCAGAGAGTTCATCTCAGTACAATTCACTTCCTATTCAGTTTTACTTAATTCTCTGTTGTTCAGGCTAAGAATAATAAAAGAGTATCTCAGAGATGTTTTACCACCTGACACCAAATATGTGGTATTTTTCCACTACCATTTCTCTAATTCTCTGATATCAACTAGGGTCCAGTAATCCAATTAAATTCTGAAATGAACTATGTGGAATTAGTGCAGACCCCACAGTATAAAGGACTCAATGTTACAAAAGTGCCCTCACTTCACATGTCACTCGAAAGTCTTAGGCCACCTGTACTTCTAACTGACTGGCAATAGATCAAGGGTTCTCATGACCCCCCCTCCTCAGGTTCAGTAATTTTTGTCAAAATGGCTCACAAAACTCAGAAAAACACTTTACTCATGTTTACTAGTTTATTGTAAAGAATACAAATGAACAGTTACATAGGATAATGTCTGTATATTGAGCACAGGGTCTTGGGGAATTGGAGGGTGACATCCTCCCAGAACATGGATACATTTCCCAACCCAAAAGCTATCTGAACCCTGTCATGTATTGGTTTTATGGTGGTTTCATTAAGTAGGTATGATTGATTAAAACATTAGCAATTGATGATTAACTCAATCTTCAGCTCCACTTTCCCACTCCTAGAGTTGGGAGGTGGGGCTGAAAGTTCCAAATTCTAATCAAGGATTGGTCTTTCTGATAACTAGCCCCTATTTTGAAGCTTTTTTGGAGCCTACCAAGCATACCTCATTAGACCATAAGACAATTCTATCACACTTATTACTCAGGAAATTCTAAGCATTTTTGGAGATGGAAACCGAGAAACTGAGACAAAAACCATGCATCTTTCTATGATACCACAGTACCTATTATAAACCAAATGAATAAAGCGTAAGCAAAAGGGAGTTAATTGAAATTATGTTTAACTTTATATATGAATATGATTTCTGTTTTTAAGTCACTAGTAGCAAATTCTGATATTTGGTATGTGGCAAACACTTCAGTATTTTAAATGCCAAGGCCTCTGGGTATCAGGCCCAGTTTCCACCCTCCTCTAAAGGAGACTGCATTGATCACGTTTTGTACCTGTTATTTTGTCAGTTGGCATCTGTATTAGCCACTGTCCTCTGTTGCCTGTAAGGCTTTATGTTTCATGTTTCCAGTTCTCTTCACCTCTCAAAAGACTGTTCTGCATCCCCTGGAAGTATCTTGCCACAGACATCAGCCTTTCCTCACATCTCAAAGTGCTTCCTTCTCCTTCTGCCTTAGTAAAACCTGCCTCAACCCCGAAGAGCTGGCTACTGTGGGTGACATCTCAAGTGGTAGCACTTTCATCTCTCACTTCTCATATCTTTTGGTCACAAGGGGTAGGGTTTCATTTCTTATTGCTCCCCCTTTCCACTTCCAAAACCCTCTACTCTATTTAATATTTATATATGACTCTGTTCTCTACTAACTTTTACCTTTCATACTCAGGTCAAGTCATCCTCATTCATTACACACATGGACAACCAATTGCTTTCTTCTCCAAATAAAATTCAGCCAGAATCCTGTGAGGTTTCAACCACCAAGACTGGTCATCAAACTAGTGAAATTTCCAATTCACTGACCCCTCTGTCTCTCAGTTATTTCAATCTCTGCTTCTTTATGTCTCTCTTTTTGTATCACGATCCCTGGTTCTATAATACTTTCTTATATCTTCTATGCCCTGTTCTTCCAGTTTAGTTTCTTTATGGGTATTTGAGAATTTATTAAGTTACATAACAGTTACATCTTCCACGTAGATCACATTATTTATACTTAAAAGTGTGGGAGAGTTGTGTTCCTTTTGCTAAATTCATTTGTCTGATATTATAATACTATTGTGGCCCTTGTTTACATTTGTCTGCAATATCTTAGACCTTCCTAAAGTGCTCTAAGATTCACTGTAGGATTTTACCCATTTATATGTATATATACTGTTTGGAGAATACAAGAAAAAGAAACTCAAAGACTTAGTATTGGGCCTTACCCATCAAAGTATTTAGTGATTTCAATACAAGAACAAAAGTCATTACTCATTTGATATTTACTTAAAAAAGAGACACCACTGCCACCCTCTTCTATACTTTGTTCTTAGAGGCAGTTCTCCCTAAGAAGAATGTAGAGTCCTGGGCTGAATTTCTTCTGCCTTTCATGCCTGAGTCTCACTCAGTCAGATGACTGAAAGGAAGTCGCTGGTTAAAATAAATGACCAAAGCAAGGTAGAGGCCTAGAACTTCAACCTGGTCCTAAGGGAAAAAACAAGAGTAGCAGATGAAATTCACTCCTGTGGGGAAAAAGATGGTCAAGCAACAGGGAAAGAGCTTGAGTTGGGGGCTGGGTACCTGCTATCCTCCTCCTGTGAACTTCTCCCGTCTTTCAGGCTCTACAAAACAAATTTTTAAAAATTGTTAACAAGTATAATTTGTTCAAACTCATTCATAATACAAGTATTTGGAATAAAAACAGTAAGTTACATTGGAAGTGTTGTAAACAATGAAAGTTATTTTTGAAGGAATTAACTTTTGTTTCAGTTGAAAATTTAATATAGCATGTAATTCTCTGGAGACATTTTAAGGCAGAAGTAATTAGATTTCAGATTTATAAAAACTATCGAAAAAATATTATAGCAACAAAATACTGTAATTTTGAAACCTATTGACACCTCACTATTCTGGCATAATAGAACAGCAGAAGCCAGCATCACCCCACCGATTACTCTCTATAGGGAGGAGTTTGTCCCCAACCATACATAGATTTAACAAGCTGGTCTGTTTAAAAATGTCTCTAGATATTGCCACAATGTCAGAATTTTGAGCATATCATAGTACCAGCACCCTTTGGTCACCCCACTCTGATTACCTTGCACTTCTCTCTCAAATAATAACCAAAAGGGTTTCAAAAATCATTGCAATAAGTATCTCTTTAAATGGTTAATTGTAGTTACATATGTTTATACCAACAGGACTCATAAAAATAAACATGTGGTCCACAAACACACCTCATGATGAAATTCAAATTTGGTATGAAAAAGGAAGAAAAAGTTTCTCAAGTAAAGTACATGTGTATCTAGGACACACACACACACACACACACACACACACACAGTCATTTTAAAAGCTTTCTTGTCAAGGGGGCAACAACTACAAAAAAAGTGCCAAATGTGAAAGGGCCAGATACCAGAACAAGAGCTCAAATCTTGTTCTGGTATCTGACCAAAAGGGAGGATTTTTCCCTGAAAGTATTGAGGTCAGCTTTTCTTTGCATGAGTAGACTGGGAGAAGGAGACCTCGGAGTCAGACGTGATTGGTTGCTTAAAATGTTCTATAACACAAAGAAAGAAAGTAAACTCTCTACTTCTATGAAGTGCATAATGCTGATACTAAAAAAAAAAGTACAAAAAGAAAACTAAAGGCCAATTTCACTTAGAAATATTGATGCAATTTCTAAATAAAATATTAGCAAATAGAATCCAGCAGTGCATTAAAAGAATAATTTATTATGGCCAATTGGGATTCAGTCCAGAAATCCAAACTGACTCAGTGTTTAAAAATGCATTAATAACATTCAGCATATTAATAAGTCAAAGGAGAAAAAAAAGAAATTATGGCTTTAACATATGCTGATATGACATTTGAAAAATTTCAGTACCCATTCCTTATTCAAGAAGAAAACCTCTTAGAGAAATAGAAATATATAGACATTTCCTTCACATGAAAAAAATGTGTGCCAACTGAAAGTATTACAATTAAAGTCAGAAATGTAACAGTGATGCCCACTATTAATGGTGGTGTTCAAGACTAATAAAGAAACATGTGAAATATTATTTCAAAAGGAAGAACATTATTTCATTC
The DNA here is from genome assembly GCA_004026885.1 of Lyroderma lyra. Taxonomy (NCBI): domain Eukaryota; kingdom Metazoa; phylum Chordata; class Mammalia; order Chiroptera; family Megadermatidae; genus Lyroderma; species Lyroderma lyra. The sequence continues at coordinate 24,088 of PVJL010010023.1, read as the reverse complement.
ATTATTATACAAATAGTGATTGAAAGCCTATTAAGTGTTAGCCATATAACAAGATGATTAGGATATACTGCCATGTAAGGATGGACTGGCAGCTCTCGTGGAGTTTTCATTCAAGTAGAGTAGATTATTTGCAGATTATATTATGCCTGCATGCTGGGAAGGTAAATTACCATGCAAATCTCAATAAGCAGTGAGCAAAGATAATTGAATAAAATAGCCTGTTTAAAGAAATAAAACTAAATAAGTAGGCATTTAGAAAAAAATATATAGCACTTCTTTTAAGGAAATGATGAACTGCAAATTTGAGAAATAATGTCTCTTAAAAAAGGGGAGTGAACACCTATTCTTGTATAGGAGGACTTACTGTAATGATATAAATTCTTCTTAAATTAATCTATTAAGTAAATGAACTCCCACTGCGAATCAGAACATAGCTTTTTTTAAACTTCATAAATTTTACCCAGAGGTATAAATATCTGAGATTTGGATGGGAAATGCTGGAAGGGAGAATAATCAGGAGGAATTATTCATACCAGATTTTAAGTTGTTTTTATAAAGCTACAATAATTAAAATAACAGGTTCCAGTAAGAGAATAGACAATCTAATGGTGCAGAATAATCAATAAATAGGTTAAAACCTTTATTGGACTTCATTGTGTGATAAAGATGGCATTTAAAAATCACTGGGGAACTATTGATTATTTAATCACTGATGTTTTGAACAGGAACATGTCGATTAAAAAAAATAGAATCAGTTTCCTATCTTAAATTTAATACCAGAATGAATTCCAGGTAAGTTAAAGGTTTGAATTTTTTTATATAAAAATATTTTTATTGTAAATTTTTTAAAAATGCAACCATAGAATTACTGGGTTGTAACTGGTTATTATGATAAGTTGGATTAGGAAAGAATTTCTCAAGACTGACACAAAATCTAGACATCATAAAGAGAGGAATTGATTCATCTTTACTACATCCTAATTTAAAACTTCTACATAAACAAAGAAACTGCCAAAATATTAATCATGAAATATATTCATAGCCTATATCACATAAAGTAAGCAATATCCTTCAAATAAAAGGAACTTTTACATATCAATATGATGAGGAAGAAGAAAACATTTTTTTAAGGAAACATTTATTAAATGCTCAAAGGCTATGAAGCCAACTCATGGGACAAGAGATAACAAATACATAACATCAAATAAAATATGTTCAATTTTACTGAACAATTAAAAATTAAAATAACAAAGAAATTTAACTATTTACTATTTACCTATCTAATTAGCAGAAGACAAATGACTCAGGACTATCCAGTTTGGGTGAGAATTAAGGAATTAAGCACTACTGCTCGGATCATGAATGAGTTCACAACCATTTTGGGAGCAATTTATCAACATATGTCAATATTTTAATTGCTAATTCTCTTTTAACTATAAATTTCAATTTTAAGAATAAGTGCTATAACGGGTGAAAACAATGTATAATGTATGCTTAGATGTATAGGCATAGCATTTATGTTCTTCTAAATGCAGAAATTTGAAAATTCTATATTTTTATCTCTGGGGATTGGTTAAATACATTTGCTACAATGTATATATAGTAGAATATTATGCAGTGATTAAAAGTAATAAAGTAGGTCTACAAATTCTGTTTGGGAAAAGGTCCATGGTAAATTATTATATGAAAGGGTAATAGGATGTTCTCCATTGTACAATTTATATACCGTAACTCAATTAGTATGGGATGTATATTTGTAAATTCACAGAGATATTTGCATAAGGCTATATATAAGGTTGTTAACAGCTCTTATCTCTAGAAAATTAGATTCAGAGAAAGAGAGGAGAGCAAGGAGAGGAAAATATTACCTGTTCTCCTCCATCTCCCTCTGTATTGTCTCATTTTTTTAATAGAGCATGCACTCCTTTTATACTCATTTTAAAAACCTACAGAAATTTAGAAGTTCTTTGCTGAGAATAAATCTGAAAATAGAACTCTGTGTTTTCCATGTTTCCTGATTCTCTTTGAAAAAAAGTTCTTTCATTTATACCCGCATGCATGCAGGATTTCTAGCAAAAGTTAACTTTGTGAACAAGTTAATAATCTACGCTTTGAATTATTTATGTGAACTTTGGAGCTTTAAGGCACAGAGGGCAGCTCCACATTTTCCTGCCCTTCAGATCATTATCCTCTCTCTGACACCATGGTCTTCTCCATATTGATGAGGTACATAGAGCAGAAAGCGTGTTAGATTTCAGGTGGAGGGTGTGCTATCCTCTCTTATCTATTACCTTCCACATGATAACAATGAAAGGCAAAATAAGTGAATTCAGCTAACAAATGTTTAGCCATTCTGGGGCTTAACAGCCATATAGCATAAAAAAGTAAATTTATAGATATCTGTAGGAAGGGTTTTTGATAAAAATTTTTTGTCTTGCTTTGGTATAGGTTGGAAGGTATGCTTCACCTCCTCCCAACCTCCACCCACCAACCGTACAGGCTAGTTTGGTCCTTGGGGAAATCTGAGGTTTGATTCTAAGTTCTTAAGATGCCTCTCTGATCTTGGATACTATTCATTCTAGAAGTCCATTTTAATTGCAGTGTAATTCGAGAAATATGTTTGCTGCAAGAAGGGAATACAGGATTTATTTTGGCCAGTTCCCATGGAGTTAGCTCCAAAAAGCACCCATGTGAATCCAGTCCCCTGATGTGATTCTCATTTCCTCACAGTTCTCCTGACCAGAGGCTGAGAACTGAGTGTCACGCCAGACTAGAAGTGTTGCCTATGTCAGGCCCAGAATCTCCTAGGTTCCTAACAAAGAATGTACCTACTCTATCCATTGCACTCCTGTCATTTCACTGAACAGGAGCTGCATAATGTCCTATTTTCTAAACTACTCTAGTCTGTTGAGTTGTGTTTTGTCTTTGTGCTGAGCAGATCCCAGTAAAGCAATTTTTAATGTTTTTTAAACATTCTCATTCATTCGTCACTATTCTGGCAAATATTTGGCACATTATTTGACCAAAAATCTGGCAGGTGTAACTGGCATTGGTTTATTTTCCCTATCATCCCTTGCCAGAGGTCTGATACTGTAAGAACTGTTAAACTACGTCTCATCTGTTCTCTGTATTTCAGAAACTCATTCCTCTCAGAGAATGACCAAGTCCTCCCAGGGCTGAATAAAGAAGTGAGCATTGCACTTCAAACATTATTCGGAAACAACAAAGACACTGGTTGAAAACAGGAGCAATGAATAGACTTTACCAAGCATGGCTTAGCATTTTCCATGCATATTCTGCCTGTTTTTAGCTTTGGAAACTAATCCACTGACTGGAATTGTGTGCTTCCAGGAGGAAAGAGAAAAGACACAGAGACAGGAAGGAACAAATTCTATTTTAGCAACACTCTTTGTTATTGTGGTCACACAGCAGATGCAGTCCTCTTCACCGACACATTTTTAGTTCCTGGTAAGCATTTAAATATTGCAAGGACACCTAAGATTTTATCTTTGGTGACTTGAGAGCCTTATGCTGCAAGGAAGGGATATGAAACAACACTTTCCCTGTTCAAATTTCCTTTTTTTTTTTTTTTTTTCATTTTCTTACCTGAAAACCCCTAACAGTTATTTTAGTGCAGAGATCATTCAATGAGTTTATCTCAAAGACTGAACAATGTGACAAAGCCTTATTTGTTTTCTTTCTTGTTTCTGAAGGTCCTAGGGAACCCTCAAACTGAAATTTTATGGTGAGACAAAACTACCAGGAAATGAGAACATTCCTCTTATAAGGGTCGCATAATAACATTGAAGGAGTAAAAAGCCTGACCACAGCATAAGGTTTAAGTGGTTGTATTAGTCTGCTCAGCCTGCTGTAAGAAAATAACATAGACTCAGTGGCTTAAACAAAAGAAATTTATTTCCTCACAGTTCTGGAGGACCGAAGTCTAAGGTAAAAGTGTTGCTAGGTTTGGTTTCTCTTGAGGCCTCTCTCCTTGGCTTGGAGATGGCTTCCTTCTTGTTGTGTCCCCACATGGGCTTCCCCTGGGCGTACCCTCTTTTTCTAAGGACACCAGTCATATTGGATTAGGGTTCCGTCTTAAGGATTTCATTTTACCTTAATCAGAATTTTAAAGAACTTATCTCCAAATTCGATTACATTGTGGTACTGAGGGTTGGGACTTGGACATGTGAAAGGTATGGGCAATAATTCAGCCCATAACAGGAAGTAACAGAACATATGAAAGTATATAAACAGAACAAATAGTGAAAGATACACTTATCATCTCTTCCTCAGGCCTTGCAGTCTTTATTTATTTATTTATGTTGTTAATTTGGGGAATTGGAAAACTGAGTAATTGGCTCCATGACCTTAGTCACTCCCATATATTTTACAGGGCTTTAGTTTTCATATTTATGGAAGAGAGAAAACAACACCAGCTTAGCCAATTCACAGAGGCTCAATGAAATAATAGGTGAGGAATTTCTTTGAAGTGGTTAAAAGGAAACTATTCAGTTGGAAAATGGTGATATTTTGTATAATGAGCTAGTTTTTATCCAGCACCTAGCACATGACAGGAGTTGAATAAATTGACAGACAATGATAGTATAAACAAAACACCACAGTTTTGAGGAGAGTGTAAAAGTATCTAAGATGATACTTTTGACATTCAGTTCTCACTATTATGCAGAAAGGAGGAATGACAGAAACTGAGTGGCCAACTGGGATGTTTCTATAGCATACCTGGTACAATCCAATCAGGGCCAGTCCAAAGACTATGGAAGTGGAGGAGGAAGGGATAATACACTTTGACAACTGGTGACATCAGTGGATAAGTATAGAAAGGAAGAAGGTTAAATAAACTGACCTGCCTTCCAATGTGTAAAACAAGTTTCTTTCTTATGGAATTAAAAAGTGTGTTTTCACAGGATTTCTCCAAGTGCTTATACGATGCATAATATATTGCTTTGCTTGCAAGATTATTCTATAGAATAATAATCTTTACTCTTAGAACTTTCATGGCATTCTTTCCAAGTTTTCTTCTCAACTTCATTCTTCATTACCCCTACTTATGCCCTATATAACTAAACAATGTGAATCAAAGTGTTCTATATTTTCCTTAGCACTAAGCTTTTTCCATCTCTCCTGTCACCACCAACAAAAGTATCCCTTCTTGTGTAGTTACGATAAGTATTTTCCCAACACATTTTCTTATTTCTGCTTCCACATCTTTATAATCTTTTTCTTGTACTGAAAATTGACCTGGAGTTGCTTTCTGCATCTCTTCAAATGGGTATGGTAGATTGTTTGAAAAACTGGCTACATTATTCTCTGGCATATTCTCTGCAAATATACTCCTATTATGTTACTTGGAAGTTCTTTCCATCAAGAGATGAATTCTACTCTCTTTCCCCTTAAATCTGGGCTGGCCTTGTGACTTGCTCTGGCCAATACAATGTGGCAGGAGAGACAGTGTGCAAATTCCAGGTCTAGGCCTCCAGAGAGTCTTAATTATCTGCTCTGTTGCAAAATTCTGACTAGCTAATGGGTGGTCTGGCTTGCTGGAGGGTAAGACCTTGTGTTGCCGAAATGAGTCACCCCTGCTGACTATACATTTACAAAGCCAACTGAGCCCAGAAGAACCAGCCAGTTGAGTTTAGCTCAAATTGCTGGCTCACATAATCCCAAGATAAAATAAATACATTTTAAGATGGTTTGTTAGGTTGCAAAAACTGACTACTACAATGCGCTACCTAGGAACTTTGTGAGTCTCCTTTCCTTTACTTCTGTGAGAAATAATTTGTAGTAGTTTGATGCAATTTTTAACATCAGTGTTCTACTGAATAAAATAGTCACTTGAGGACATTTAAAATTTTTTAATTTTATAATGTATTAATATCAGATATATTCTTTATTAATGATATTTGGAACATCCCAGTATTCTTAAATATGCCAAAGCAAGTAGTCCAGAAGGCACACAATTTTCATTTAACTTCCCTCTTCCTAACATCTTCTGTAAAGAGGATCTAGCAGTGAACATAATCCAGAAAATGTTAATTTTCTTGATGCTGTCAAGGAGAGAACATTGGCTTGGTGCCATTGCTGCTTTGGGGTCATAGCCAACCAGGGACTGAACAGCTGCTGATATTCAGAAAAAGTCAGACAATATTTGGGAAGACATAATTCAGAAAAAATAAATAAATAAGAGGAAAAATGGAGGGAAAACAAGCTAAATCAGAATAGCATTTGAAACTGTAAAAATATCTAATGATTCCAGAAGTGTTTAATGTACCTTGTAATATACAATAATCGGGGCAGAGGAAAAAAGGATTTGTAGTGTCCCTAGTAAGCCATATGAGAGGCAACATGGCATAGTGAAAGAATATAGGATTTAAGATTAAGAGAAATAAATTTTAATTTCGACTAAGTAACTTTCACATGTTCGCATACATCTAAAAACAAATATGTTTAAACTCTGCTTATGAATCTATAATACACACCATTTTAAAACACAGTAATGATTTGTATATAAAGATTCACAGATAGACAATTTCATATCTAATGCTTCTTCTGCATATCCTCCTGTTTTATAAAGCAGTATTTCTCAAAGCACGGTCGGAGGTCCCAGGGGTCCCAGAGACTAGCACCAACTGTAAGAATCCAGCTGTCTTCCATTTAACTAGATATTGAGACATTTGAAAATACGTAAAATAATTCTACTCTCTTCACTGTTTTCATTAATTTTGGAAAATACCTTTAATTAATTAAAAATGTTTTGTTGTTATATTGAAATGAGTTAATACATATTTATATTTGTTCTCAGTTTTAACTTCTAATATTGTAAAGAGTGATAAGCATAACCCATATAAACAAAAATTCTTTGACATTCTTAATAATTTTTAACAACATGAATGGCAGCCAAGACAAAAAATAGTATTGAGAACTACTGCTGTACAAAAAGTTGGGTTAGGTATTACTATATCTATTTAATAGATTGGGAATTGGAGAATCAAAAATGAATTCATTTGATAAAGGTGATTTCTTAGATGTTGCTTTAGAATGAAGAATTTCCAACTCAAGATTCCTTTCACATTTTAAGTTTACTTTTCTCCAATGAGTTTTATATTTATAAAAACTTTTTATTGCTCAAATTAAAATATAATAAAAATACACCTTTTAAAGTCTACAGTTCTCTCAATTTTAGCGCAAGTATACATGCACATAAGCATGATTACTGAAGGGTACCAGATTATCCCATCCCAAAATATGCCTTTTTGGCATATGGATTATTCTGAGTTAAAAGATACTGAGAACCAGAGATATAGAAAACGCTCTAAAAACAGGAAACAAGTTTTCTTTATATAAAGAAAATTTACACTTATTAAGAAAATTTACACTTATAAGGGAAAACACTCTTTGTAAAATTTCTCCCTCTCCCACTCCTTTCACCCCTAACACCCCCAACAGAAACCCCAAACCTCTTTTCCTTTGTTGAGCCTAAATTGGTGTATAAACCCTAATTCTAATTACCACTTTGGGTTACTTATCACTGGATGTTCCCATGCATGCATGCACTATGTACATGTTAATGAACTTCTGCTTCTTGTTTTCTTGATTATCTGTCTTTGGCCAGTCTAGTTTACAGGGCACCAGCTGGAGAACCTAACATGAGTAGAGGAAAAGATTATTTTCCTCCCCTACACCAACTTCAGGATACAAAACAGTTCTATTACCACAGAAAAATCACTTCGTCCCACTCCAACTTTCTTTACATTGACATTTGTACGTTATATCATTTCCTATTCTTTTACTTTTAACCTACCTGTATAATTATGTTTGAAGCAAGTTTTGGTAGATAGCAGAGTTGAATGTTTTTCTTTTCTTTTTAAATACATTCTAATAATCTATCATTCAGTTAGCTTTTTAAGGCCATTTTGTTTAATGTAATTATTTATATGCTTAGATTTGAATCTACCAGTTTATTGGATTTAGGTTAGTTCTATCTCTTATTTGTTCCTCTGTTTCTTCTTTCCTGCCTTCTTTTGGGTTATTTTACAAATATTTTTAGTATTCTATTTTACTTAATTTTTTCACTCTCTTTGCACGTGAGTTTAGTGGTTGCTCTAGAGATTATATTATACACACTTAACTTTTCTCATTTACTTTGAGTAGAATGTAGAAACTTACCACCATTTTGTTATCTCCCTCAGATAACAAAATCCCTTTATCTCCCTCAATCTTTATGATATAATAGTCTTATGTAAAACGTATACATAGATTGAAAACCATATCCAACAATGTTATAATTGTTACTTTCTACTATTAAACATATTTTAGGGGGTTCCCTGGTGGTGTAGCAGCTAGACTTCGTCGCTCTCAATGCCATGACCTAGGTTCGATTCCCAGCCAGGGAACTACCTCCCCCCCAAAAAAAGAAGGGGGGCTCCCTGGTGGTGTAGTTGCTAGGCTTCAGCGCTCTCAACACCGTGATCGAGGTTTGATTCCCAGCCAGGGAGCTATTCAAAAAATATATATATTTTAAAGAACTCAAGAGAAGAACACTATGTTATATTTACTCAGTTATTTATATTCTGTGGTGATTTCTTCATTCCTTACTATCCAATGTTTTTCTCTGTTATCATTTCATTCTCTCTGAGGATCTTCTTTAGCAATTCCTTTAGTCCTGGTCTGCTGGCAATGGATTCTTTTTGTTTGCCTTCATCTATTAATGTCTTTATTTCACTTTCATGTCTACAGGGTATTTTTGCTTGATATTGAATTCTGGTTTTTCTTCTCCCAGCACATTACACGTGTTCTGCTTTCTTCCAGTTTCTGTTATATTTTTTAAATTAGAATTATGGTCATTCAAATCTTCATTGCCATATTAGTATTACAGTTTTTTTCTGTTTTTTTTAATACACACACACACACATATATGTGTGTATATATATATGTGTGTGTATATATATATATATACACACACATATATATATATATGTGTGTGTGTGTGTGTGTGTATGTATGTGTATATATATATAGCTTTTGGTTCTGTTCCACAAGAGCCTGAGACTCTGATCATCAATTTTTAAATCTTTTTCCTCTTTATCATTCAGATAGGGTAATTTTTATTAATCTATCCTCAAGTTCACTCTTTGCTTTGTCATTTCCATTCTGCTATTGAATCCATCCAATGAGTTTCAAACTTTGATTGTTTATTTTTTAGCTCTAAAATTTTTTGGTTTTTACTTATATCTTTTATTTCTTTGGTGAGACATCTCTTTCCATTCATTTTAATAGTGTTTGACCTTAATTCTTGAAGAATCTTTGTAATAGTTGGTTTAAAGGTCTTTTAGATAATCTCAACATCGGTATCATCTCACTGTTGGAATTTATTTTTTTTAACACAAATTAACATTTTTCTGGTTTTTCATAAGCCCTATCATTTTGGATTGTATCCTGGACATTTTGAATACTATGCTAGGATTTTCTAGGTCTTGCTTAAGTCTTCTGGAGAATGTTGATTTTTCAGTTTTAGCAAACAATTGACCTGGTTGGTTCTCAGATTGCAAGTGTCAGCAAACCTTATGGGAGCTATGGTCTCAATCTAATTTTCTTTGTCAGTGCCTTTGCAGTATTATTTGGATCTGTCCTACATGAGTACCATCCCGTAGTTGAGTTCTAGGTGATGATCTATCTTGCAGTTTAGTTTTCAAGGTTGATGGTATGCTGTTATGTGTCAAACCCATACGTGTGCATCTTAGAAGTTCTCAGAGTTTACAAACTACCTTTTCTGGTTACTCTCCCAATTTTCCCCTCTTTGTCACCTCCCTAGAGCTTTTTGGCTCCTTGTGGTTACTCTTTTAAGTTCAGCCAGAAAGCTGGGGCTTTATTTTCCCAGTTCTGTCATATGCTTCCTGCAATTGTGATCGTCCCTGAGCCTATATGCAGCAAGAAAAGAGAGTGAAAAGAAAAGCAACAGGTGTTTGCCCCAGTCTCTTGGGACCTAATATCCTCTGATTTGTAAGGAAGCTTCCACTTCCTCATTGTGTGCCCTTTGCCATCATGGTTGTTATTACTTCCACTGCCACCACAGGTTGCACTGGATTGTTTGAGGACTGGAGAAAGAAGAACAGAAAACAGCAACAACATAGGGGGTTTTATCTCACTCTCTCTACCATGAGAACATCCCTTTCCCATTTTGCAAGCCAAAACTTGAGAGCTTTTCCTGGAACTCTCTCTGTCTGTAAGAATGCCCACTTCTGGGCTGCGGCTGCACTGAGACCAGGTCTGGAGACAAAAATATCAAAGACAAAACACCAAAAGGTCATTGGTGGTTTAGTGGCACTTAGAATTCTAATCTTGTTTCCCAATTTGTCTGCTACTATTTACTTTTCAGAATTCTCAAGTAGCTGCTCATGCATTTTGTCCTTGTTTTATAGCTTCATTCAGTAGAAGAATGTGCCTGTTTCATCTTATCATACAGCAGAACCCTAGTAAAAAAATTTTGCAGTCACATAACAGTGCTGAAATAACCAAGGCAAATCCTCAGGCTGCTCTTAGGAAACCATGGACTTCAATCTACTCCTATAACTTCTATTTCCATTCATCATCCTTTATTTGTTATCACTGGTATATCTGTATTGGCTTAGGAGAAGCTGCCCTAGCCTAAACCAGAAGTGCATTCTTCCCTTGATTTCTTACGGTACCCTTGAGACATAATTGGAATGTTTAAATAAAATTCTGTTAAAAGTACATGGTTAAAATAATGAGAAGACAAGCAACAGATAGGGAAAAATATTTGCAGAAGATACATCTGATAAAGGACCATTATTCAAAATATATGAAGAACCCTTGAAGCTCAATAATAAGAAACAACCTAATTTAAAAGACAAATTAAACACCCTAACAGACACCTTACCAAAGAAGATATATGAAGGCTGTCCAGAAAGTATCCAGTGATGTAATATGAAAAATAGAGGCATTTATGGCTGGATTTTTTTTTCTGGACAGCCCTCATAGAGATGTCAAACAAGCATGTGAAAGAATGCTTCACATCACATGTCATTAGGGAAATGCAAATTAAAAGAACAATGAGGCACCTACTATTTACCTACTAGAATGGCCAAAATCTAAAACATTGATAACACCAAGTGTTGATGAGGATATGGAGCAAGAAGAACTCTCAACAACATGGCACAGCTACTTTGGAAGACAGTTTGGCAGTTTCTCACAGAACTGTACATGTTCTTACCATCTAATCCAGCAAAGAAGTTGAAAATGTATATCCACACAAAAACCTGCGGAAAGATATTTATAATAGTTTCATTGCCATAACTGGGAAGTAACCAAGATGTCATTCAGCAGTCAAATAAATAAATAAAATATAGTACATCCAGACAATGAAATATTTCTTAGCGTTAAAGAGAAATGAGGCATCAAGCTATAGAAAAACATGGAGGAACCTTGAATACCATTTTACTAAGTGAAAGAAGCCAATCTAAAAAGGCTATATACTATGAAATTCCAAGTATATGACATTTTGGAAAAGGTAGAGCTAAGAATACAGTAAAAATGTCAGTGGTTGCCAGGGGTTGTGGGGAGGTAGGGATGAATAGGCACAAAGGATTTTTAAGGCAGTGAAAGTACTCTATATGACATTAAAATGATGGCTATATGTCATCTAAACATTTGTCAAACATATAGAGTGTGTAACACCAAGATGAACTCTAATGTGGACTTATGATGTGTCAATGTAGGTTCATCAATTGTCATACATAAACCACTCTGGTAGGGTATGTTAATAATACCTTTGGGCATGTGTGGAGGGAGAGGTATGTGGGAAATCTCTGTACCTTCTTATTAATTTGTTCTGAATCCAAAAGTGCTTTAAAAGCAAAATATTTTAAAAAGGAATAAAATTCTAACATATGCACCAACATGGATGAAACTTGAAGACATGCTAAGTGAAATAAACCAGACACAAAGGAACAAATATTGTACAAAGCCATTTATATGAAGTACCTAGGGTAGTCAAATTCATAAAGATGGAAAGTAGAACAGTGGATATATGGGACTAGAGGCAGAAAGGAATAGAGGATTATTGTTTAATGGGTATAGAGTTCCAGTATGGTATGATAAAAAAAGTTTTGGAGATTGCTAAGCAATGATGTTTGCACAAAAATGTTAATGTACTTTATGCCATTGAACTGCATTCTTAACATAGTTAAAAAGGTAAAATTTTTGTTAAGTATACTTTATCCCATTAAAAATAAAATTAAAAAATATTTTAATTTTTAAAAAAGTGCTTTGGTAAATGAAAGAGCTAGGGAGAGAATAATATGTAACTAGATCATGGGCAGACAACTATGGCCTAATTTGGGCCGAATCCAGCCATACCAATTCATTTATATTGTCTACGGCTGTTTTTAAAAGCAGCATGGAATAGTTCTGAGAGAGACTGTCTGGCTTTCAGTGCCTAAAATATTTACTATCTGACCTTTACAGAAAATGTTTGACAGCCCATTGAACTAGAGGATCTCAACTGCAAGGTATAGATCACTACGGTCATCTTGGGATTTCCTACAAAGCATCTTCCTGCTAATGTCTAGGCCTGCCCTCCTATCTCTGAATGGAAACATATCTTCTGCCAAGAAAATTCTCCAGAGTAATGGGAAATTCTCCCCTTCTTCTAAAATCCTAATTTCATTCATTTAACTGTTACTGATAGGATAACTAATACTTTTCCAGGCATTTTGCTAGATGCTTAGGATATACTGCTATAAAAGACAAATGTCATTCCTGCCCTCATGGAGCTGTAAATATAACGCAGTTTTTGTAGATAGTTGAGAGTAATCTCTCCCTAACAGCCTCTTACTGATCCAGAGTCTATTTTATTGGTCAAATCTAGCATCTTTTCTGCATCATAAAACATTTTTCATGCTGTCTTAGAGTCTTCTCTTTCCCAGTAAAACATTCACCTTCTTCAATTGTGATCAAGAAATAATGCTAATAATGCGAGACAAGTCCCACATATGTGTGCTTGTTACATCATTTCTTCATTGTCTGCAAATGTTATCCATATAGTACATCTAATTTTCTGGCATATTTGTCTAGAACAGACATAAAACATTATTTCTGATAATAAGTGAAAAACTCTTGTAGTTTCAGAACTTGAGGCAGATTTCCCAATACAAATATTGCAGTTTCATTTACTTTACAGGGAATAAATTTAAGGACAGTTCTTAAAAAGAAGTGAACATAAAATTTCACAAATTTAAAACCAATTATTTATAAATTAAGAGGCAAGTTTATCAAAACTGTTGAGCAGCATGATACTGAGTTCACTTCTTTCAACTAATTGATTTATCTAATCCCTGCTCTAGTGAATATTGGTGTTTTATGAATTTTTCATCAACTGCTCTTACCTGTCATTTTCTTTTCAATGATAAAACGATAGTATTTTCTCTGTGGAAAAGATCCATACTACAAATCAGGAACAAATTAATACACATTTTCATTTCAGAGGTGTTATAAAGTGATATAAGTAGAAAATTGTCATGGATTTAGATTTTTGTTGTTATATGTAAAAAATAATGTGTACCAGGAAAGTCTAGAAATCAAATATGTGACCGTATTTCTCTTTTTAGTCATAATCTTCAACCATTTATTTAGTGGTGTCTACTATTGATAGTCCAGGAGAATTAATAGCAAGTAAGTAGTCTTATATTTTAAATTCACTAATTTACTTATTTTTACAATGAATATTCATTTTATAACAACTCTTCTGTCAAAATAAATTTCAGGAATATATGGGATTATAAAAGTAGGAACTTACTCCCTCCAAAATAATTAGAAAATGAATAAGGAGGAATGGATATCATAAAAATGTGAAAACAAAGAAGAGCTCATAATAGGCCTGACACACTCAATTACATTACCTCAAACATATGCTTTCCAGAAATAATAACAATATAATTTATTATGCTTCCTTTTGATTCTGGTGTCCAGGAAGCTCTGAGGCAAACTTAAGAGTTCAGTTGTCCAGTTGAATTAAACCTTGCATTAAGTTACCTGATTTTTTTCCCTTTTCCTTATGTCTTAATTGCTGATTCTTTTTTCTACCATGTTATTACGCTTGTTATTATGTCTTCTCTCTAAGTTGCTTTAATCATTTTGTAAAGAATAAGGTTTAGACAATGGCAGTGTTGAAAAACACACAATTCAGTGTCATCACAAGATTGCAGTTTGGAGGCTTTGAGCATAACCATTTAGGTTGTTACTTTGAGAAATATTCCTACCTACTCTTATGTGTTTTATCAGGACTAAAGTTGTCTCTCCTCAGACAAGTGAAAATAGGAACAGCTGTGAAGGATGATCTCAGAGCCCTTATAGAATTTTCTCTGAAAATAAAGCAAATGTTGGCACAAACAGAAAGTACCAAAGCAAAATCCTATGACCCTACTGTTTCCTTATCTGATTTAATTACCAGAGGAAAAGAATCTATTCATCAGCGAGTGACCAGAAATGAAAAAATGTCAAGTGAATGGTAGTAAAACAAAGAATAAATTAATTCATTTACCATTTCTTATAACATCCCCCTCTGTTGCCTCTTGAACATAAACAATGACAATATAATAATGGGAACTCAATTAAAATAGCAGGATAGCAAGGTAATTGTGTGGACTTTATAGTCTAAATGATGAGGTTCAAATCTTGGTTCTGTCTCTTACTTGTCTTATGACCCTAGGAATTTCTCAACCCTTAAATATAAGTTTTCTTACTGTAAAATAGAGATAATATTACCTACCTTCAAAAAATTGTTATGAGAATTAAATGAGGTGATGATAGATGGATAGATAGATAATATAAGATAAATAGATAATCTTGCTATCACTATTATAAGTGGTCAATAATATTAGCAGTAATTATTGTTGTTTATAAATATCAAAAGATTAACCCACTTTTTGTTTATTTTAATGGAATCTAAAGATGTCATTTTGGGGTACAAAGTGGAAGGCAGAGTAAACAATTCCACATGATTAATGGCCAAGATGACTACAAGTTCTATTGACTGAGGGACCATATAGATCACAGGCTGACAGTATTATTCATGTTGTACTCACCTGTGACTTATCAGAGCAGCTGATTAAAATACTGTCTCTGAAGTTAATAGACAACAAGGCCACAAGGAAGAGGAGGTTTACTTCTGAACTTAGATCTCTGAGAAACCTCAAATGCCTTTAAAATTGAACAGCATCTGACAGCAGTGTCTGTAAAACCTAATTCCAATAATTTACAAAAAAAATTTTAAGAGGATTTTTTGTGCATGTGTGACAAGCTCAGGATTCTCTGGTAATTAATTGGAAGGCTAGAATCTTATTTTTATTTCAAAATTATATTTCCTATATTTGTCCCACTTCGTCGTGATTTTACGTTCACCCAAATATCCTTCCACATTACCATCAGAGACCCCTCTTTTCTCTGCATGCTCCCTCTTGCCCCTTCCTTATGAACTGTGATGTTGTGAATGTAAGGTTAGAAGTTAGAGTTACCCTCGTATATTTCTAAAGGCAAATGTAATAATCTTCCTTGCTGGAGCTTCCTGGCCAATATACTTTTAGAAAGAAGTGTTCTAGTTTGAGTTATAGTTGAGCCATTTTTGAACATTCACTAGCTAGTGCATTTTACCTTCACTGTCATTATGTTACCTTATCATTCGTCTTGTTAAAAACATCTGCAGAGAACTTCAGTGTGAGAGGTGCAATACAAAACTTAGTATTATTCTTTCTAGAAATATTTCTAATTGCAATTTCTCACACACACACACACACACACACACACACACACACACACTGAATATCCTGCAACTGAGAATGGAAAAGGAAAGACACTATTGAAAAACAATATATTGAATAGAGAAAACCTTAGAAACCTTTGTTAAAAAAATAGAAGAAAGCTTTCAGTTCTTTGATACAATGCAATGTGACAAACCAAGTCCACCAATTAAATAAAAATTTTTCACTACAAACCACAAATTATTTACTAAAGTGGTAGAACAGGCTCATCTATTTACAGGAAGCTATGACTCAAGTGTATATGTTCCCAACAGTGAAAAGGAGAGAAAAATCTATGTTGGTGCCATTAGTTAGCTCACAGCTGGGTTTAATAATGAGGGGTGTTTGGGATATCTGATGTGGTATGTAAGACAAACCCTGGGAGGAAGATTTAACTGTGGGCCAAGGCAACACGGAGAACAACCTGGGGGAAATATCTATTTCATTTGTGTTCCAGAGTCTAGGGAAAATGTTATTTTACAGAACCTACACCAATCTATAGAAAACTTTTAGTCACAAATGAACACATTCTATTTCTTTCTCATGCTTTCATATTAAAATAATTGGAATTTGCTGAAGAAGAACAAAGTATCTTAGGAAAGGATGAAAGAAAAGTCCAAGGGAAAAATGGGGCAGGAGAACAAAAATGTTAAGAAGAGGTAGGGAAGGGGTGCACTGGTTTTCTTTTAGGAACTTTGGTCATTTAGCCAATGCGCAGTAGCCCCTTAAATAACAAGATCCAGTAGGGGAACGTTTGGCCTGGTTTCTAGGAATTTGATTTGCAGAGTATTATCTTAAAAAGTACAGTTTTATATTATAGAACATGTAGTAACTTGAATTATAATAGTAACTTTATATTAGAAATTCTAAAATCCCTTACTCTATTGACAGTTAAGAATCATGAACAGTTAGTTACATGAGTTATTTGTATTAAAATATTTATTTCTAATTCCTTGAAAAGTCGATCTTTCTTTAGAGCACTCCCCACAACTGCCAAATTCTCTTGCTCTCTTTTGAAAACTCTATTGACTAATTTAGCAAGGTAAAGTTTTATTCTGCCCTTAGTAAATTATCCAACATTATCCTAATTCCTATTGCAGTATACTTCGCTATTCTCAGTTCTCTTATGTAGTTAAGGAAGAAAATGTTGGACCTTTTTAAAATTGCCTTAGACTTAGTTTTCCCTGTTTTCTTGTCAGGAAGGTTGTGCTTCCATTCCTGCAGTTAGTTCTCTGAGGATGCTCATCTTTACATCTTTGCAGTATAGACAATGATTAAATATCCCTTCCCTTTCTAGTTCTAGACAAACATAATCTAATCTGTGTTATGTGACAAGACCAATTAGTCTCGCCCACTCTCCAGCCTTCTGTCCCTCCCCTCTCAGCTGCTACCCTTTTGGCACTCCATCTCTTTTAGGAAGTAGCAGTATGAGCCAAATTTCCAAACTACATTCATTAGATGAATATGCAGGTCCAGATTGCATAAATGTGTTCACATCTTCAAGTAGAACGCAGGCTCAAGACTTCTTCTGAGTCTTCTTTTGTGTGTTATGTTTGTCAGAAGATGGCTGACTACAAAATGTTCTCACTGGGCAGAAAGAGAGGATGGCTGTATTGACAAGATGAGACAAAGGGAAAGCCCAGAACTAGACTGAACAAAAACAATGATGAGAATGCCACTTTTTTTGGATGTATTTTCTTATAGTCTTTTACACTTAGCAACCTACTTACTACTGACAAGTATAGGTGGCCTTCAGAGTCCAGATGATGGATGGGCAAGGCATCCCATTGATCATTCATGCTCAGAGCATTTGCACTACAACCAATCTGGTCAACCAGAATCTGAATGGGACTTTGAGGACAAGACACAGAAACATGAAACAACTGGTGGTACATGTTCAGATTAGTCTGGTCACAGCCAGGCTGTAGACACCACAACTGGGGACCCTGGATGCCAGGAAAGCCTGATCCATTGGAAGTTGAAGGACCTAAGACAGAAAACACCTGAGATTGCTTCATTTTGCTTCTGTTATCAGAAGTAGTTCTTAGAGTTTTAACATCTATATCACAATTTTCAATATAACTGCTAGAGGAGGGATAAATATTCTATCATGAACTATTTGGTAACTAGCTGGTAGTTTAAATTTAAAACTGGTAACTGTAATATAATCTCACATTAACTGACAGAATGATCCTAAGTAATCCTCAGGTCAATTGCTAAAACAGACATTGGGCTTTTTTTCTTTTTAAAATTTCACTGTGTCCAGTACTATAACCTGAGTCCCATTGGAATTATGCATACAAATCAGTGTTCATTAGAGAATACAATTGGTGACTTCCTGTTGTTTTAAAGGCACAAATTTCTTTGGATTAATTAAAAGTTCCCTCATGAATGCATAATTGTGAGAGTGAGACAGAAAAAAGTAGAGGAAAGAACTGATAAATAAAGCAAATATCAAAGCCTTAGCAACAAATTGTCCTTTCTAGGAATTCGAGATGATGATATGACACCGTGTCTTTTGTGTGTCAGTTTGCTCCTCACCTCAAGTTCCTACAGAGTTCATTGTCATCTGCTGTCAAGTCATTACTCTTACGAAACCCAGAGGTACTTAATGTGTGCTCTTAGCCTATGTCCTCGTGACTAAAAAAAAAAAAAAATTGGTGGCAACACTCTGGATTCTGTGTTCTCACCTCCTCCAAACAGTGATCCTCTTGGATCACTGATATGATCAGTTAGGTGGAGATTCCCATTAATATAAGCAGGGAAATAAAAAAGGTTAATGGAGGATCCCTTGACCCATTTAGATGTAGCCTGAGAGAGCAGACATGGCTCCTTGGATGCTGAGGCCATTCCCAGGAAAACATTTCAGAGATCTGTCTCTTTTCCTAATACCTCTGACAGTGACCACAAGAGTCAGAATTATATTCTTTCTGTTCTTCTTCAAAAGGGTTTTAATGTCCTGTTGCTCAAATATTAATTTAGTAAATTCTCAGTAATATGTGAGCAGTAAAGTTTGTATGCAGTCCCAGCACAGTGGCAATCAAGGACAGCAGTCTGCAGAGAAAGGAGTTCTACTGAAAGGCCTTCTGCATTAATTTGCCATTTCTCAGCACCCTCCACACTGTGACTTGTACAGAATTGCAGGAGCTGCTGCAGCCAGCTGGATCCTTTGTCTTCTCTTGACTTCTGGCCAGCCTCCATTCATACTGCTGCTACCAAAAGATTAAAAAAAAAAAAAAGGCACAAAAACCCATAGGCTAAAAAATCTATAAAACTGTGGTAGAAGAAGATATGGGGTTCAGCAGAAATAATGCCCTTTTTTTAAGTAGTTAAAATATTGTTATGTTACAGAATTACATGCTTATGATTTTGTAATAAAAGATTTGGTATAGATTATCAGCTTATAAAAAAGGCGTTAGTTACTTCTACTGGAACCTGTATCTGAGATATTAATAATTAAGTAGTGCCTAGTACTACTTATAACCTGGGTTAAATATGCAAAGCACACAAAGGAAAACAAAACTATATACAACTGGATCTTTGCCTTCATGG
This sequence comes from Lyroderma lyra, assembly GCA_004026885.1. Taxonomy (NCBI): domain Eukaryota; kingdom Metazoa; phylum Chordata; class Mammalia; order Chiroptera; family Megadermatidae; genus Lyroderma; species Lyroderma lyra. Next base: position 4,706 of record PVJL010010023.1, on the reverse strand, counting down.
AAGGTTCTATAGTTGATGACTTGGGAAAATAATAGAAATTTACCAAGCATTTGAGCTTCAATAGAAGAGGAAACATATGTCTGGAGGCCTTAGAGGATTACATTGCCCATTTGAGGGTGTGAAAATGAGATTTTTGGGAAAGCAGTCATCAACTTTTATCAAGGGTCATGAAAATATTTATGCTTTTTGACCAATAATCTCAGCTCCAAGAAACAAACAAAAATAGTGTGTGATATACAGAAATATTTATCTACATAATATTATTTATATTATATATCATAATACTACTCAAAATAATAAAAATAGCACATTTTAATAATCAAAATACTAAGAAATAGCTAGAAATTCAATGTCAAATAATAGGACAAAAGTTAGACTGTGGCTGTCCTAGTATGATATTTCTGGACATATGTCTAGCCTGGATTTTGCATTAGAAATATACAAAAATATGAACTTAAATCATTAGATAATTAATGGTTTTAAAAGACCCCCATATTTAAGACTTGGCCTTGGGTGAGGCAAAAGACGTGCTTTGGTCACAAATTTTAAGAACTATGAAGAGTGTTGGATTCTATTTATCATACTTTTAAACTAACAAGTTGGCTTACCACAATTTCATGGAAACTGGCAAAAGATACAAAACCCATGGGTCAAGGACAAAAGTCTTTGTGCATACACATTTGTATCAGTTCCTCTTATACCCAAGTCCTAGAGGGTAATGTGGAATGGGCCAGGTGGATGCTGTACACACCTCCAATATTTTAAATCAGACAATCTGAAACATAATTCCATATTTTATTAACATCTAGAAGGCAGTTTTGAGTGATACAATAGAAGAATTTCTTTTATTTATAGATCCCTACCATTCTTTGCTTATGCTTTTTCACTTCTGTATATCTCTTTATTAATCCCTTATATTTCTCCTTTCTTTTGAACTATTTATTTTCTTTATTGCATGTCTCAACTCCTCCTTAGTCTCATCATAGTACCTCCTGATGGAAATTTACTTTTAATTTCAGCTTTGGCCAGGTTCCCTGGGTTTTAATATTCATTGTTGCCATTTTCATTCTCTATGTATTTAATAAATTCAATTTTGAAGTTTTTAATAACCCATAGTTTATTTAGTAATTACTTAATTTCCAAATGTTTCATTAACATCAGTAACAAAATGGTCTTCATGGGCTTTCTGTGATGTAAGATGAAAACTACCATACTTTTCTTTCTTACCCAAATCCGTGTTTTATGTTCATATATGAAGGCTGTCCAGAAAATGTCCAGCCATAAATGCCTCTATTTTTCATATTACATAGCTGGGTACTTTCTGGACAGCTCTCATACTCTAATAGTTCTAGTTTTTAAATTTTTCACAATATTACTTTACAAAATTAATATTGTCACTTTTGCAACCATATATATATTAATTATTCAAAGTTTTAAAAATGAATTCAGTGCATACCTTCATCAATTATACTGTGACTTTCTTATTCTTTAAATCTATTATTTCAGCATTTTGGAACTGACCAGAGCTGTTTAAATCTTGGCTCATTGGCCATTTACTTTCTACATTTCCTTGTATAAGTAGTAGGAAATCTCCAAAAACAGGAGCATGGTCCCTGCTGTGTCTTTTCATAATGGCTAATGGCACCAGAGTATACACCTGAGAGATGACACTCATGGCTCATCCCCTGCCTTTTCAAGAACAGACCTGCTGCTTATAGGAAGAGCCCACCATAACCTTCCCACTGTGTGTACATGCGTATCATCTGGTCATACCCTCTTCATTTCCTTCAGATATTTTTAATCCACACTGCCTTTTGGGTCATTTTGCCTGTAGCTCACCTTCACTTTCAAACCTCTGCTCTCCCAAATGGTTGATGTTTATGGGTTCCCTGAGCTGTTTTACTTGGATCCCATGAGGCTGTTCTTAACACATTGGGAAATGGGTTACAATATGCCTCTGAGTACTTTTGCTCAATATTGTTTTATGGCTGTTATTTCCATCAGGAAAATCTTGAAAATTTCCTAATGAGCATGGTATCTTTCCCAAGTCTTTTTCTGCCACAGGTTTCTCGCACTCCCCATTTGTATACACCATTGATCATTTCCTCCATCATTGAAGAGCAGTTACATATGTTTGAATACCACAAAGCCTTCCACCCAGACATCTAGCTTATTTTTGTTTTTTCTAGTCTTGTGCCCTGTTGTAATTGAGTGAACTCCTTATAGAGAAAATATGCACGTTTGCTAGGTAGCAATATAATTGCCGTTAGGAACTGAGTACAGTGAAAAGTGCTTTGTGTGCATTGTCTGTGGGGTGGTGGGGGATCCAAAATCGCCCATGGGTACATGCATCTGTTATTCATGTTTAACTGATATAACAACTAAAGATTTGGGAGATTATGTCATTTGCCCAAAGCTGCATAAATACTAACTGGCAGATTCAGACAATTGAGGCAATAAAGGGCAAGAAAGAAATGAGTGGAAAATACAGCACCACAGAGATTTAGAAGGGAAGGAGCTCATTGTGTAGTCGAGTGGTCAAGGAAAGGAAGTGGACTTAAAGTTGCACAAACAGGGTTATGTTTGGAATCCAGAAATGAGAAGCATTTGGACTTATTAATTAGAAGGAATAGGAAGTCAGCTGACAGCTAACTAACTTCTCAATAAAGAGCAAATGAGAAAGAGGTACAACTCTGGCTAAGGAGAGAGCTGGGTGGGCTAAGGCAGATGAACTGTGCTCTCTGATCTTGGGGCATTATTGAAGATGCTGGAGGTGAAGATGATGCCATTTAAGTAATAGTTTGATAGACTAAATGTACAGAACAAATTAACCATTAAAGACAAAAGTAGGGAAAACATTTAGGAAGCCTTTGCATTGAGAAGGGTTTGGAACCAAGACAGTGGCCAGAATCGATGGAGTAAATGCAGAGTGATTGACTATGGGGCCCTGGAAAAGGGAGGAATTAAAGACTAACTCCATAGAACAGAAGAAATGATAGAACAATTAAATAAGGCAGTTCGCTCCACTTACCTACAGTGGAAGGTGCTACATTTGAGAGGGAAAATACCCAGTCTCCCAACGCATCAGTTGTAGAGCTTCCTCACTCCCAGCCGAGTCCTCTCTCCACTGCCTTAATACTGCGTATTTATGTTATTCGTGCATATTTATGGAGCATCCAGGTCTGATCAATGACCCAAACTCTAATTTTTCTAAGATCCTGAATGTGGTGAAAAGAAAAGTACAAAATTGAAATAGTTCTCCAATTGCCACACTTTCACAGGCTACTTCAACCCGCTTCGGCATTCCTCAGCTGTGACTTGCTTCCTGCTTCACTCCTCACTGCCAGGCCTCACGTTTTCTGCTTACTCCTAAGTATCACACCATGTAAAGTTTAGTTTTCCTCGTCGGATGATTGCCAGAGCAGTCCTCTACAAAGTATTGAAATGTTTCTGGAAAATATAAATCTGTATAGAAGTGCATTTATTTAGATATAAGATTAAGAATCTGAATTAAGTCATGGACACAGAATAAAGCAAGAGATGAAAGGTGACTAAAGCAACTTGAACGTTTCTTCTCTTACTTAAAACCATAGCCATTCTCGTAAGACCCTTAAAAGTGAATAAGGAGAAAAATATTTTATATGCAGATACTTAATGTCTTCCCAGTGTTAAAATAAAACTATTTCTCTAATGTTTCATTAGCCTGCTTCATAAGAATAAAAAAGTAAGGAGGCTACACTGTTTTATTAAGTAAGACTCCAGAATAGATAAGGTAGTTGTGAGCAATAACAAAATCCTAGAGATACAGGTAAGCTAGGCAATCATGTGAGTTAAGATGTTTTTAAAATTGAATCTCTCTTCTCTATCATATTTTACTTAATTTTTCATGGGTTTTTCTCTCACAGCAGAAAGGTTTATGGTCTGTTCGCTTAGTCATGTGAGGGAAAATGGGAATGGGTGGTCTTGTTGGGAAAGGAAAATGCTGACACTCTCAAATGCAAAGAAGCAAAATACGTGAGTGGTGAAAATGTGGCGGGCAGGGTGCAAAGATTCTTGGAACCTTTTTGCAAAGCTTCAGGAAGCGATCTCTGTATTCACAATGATGTTTCTGTCTTGTCAGCATTTTTTCTTTATTTGTGTTGGACTTTATGACATATCTAAGAATAATAAATAATTTATAAGATGCAATAATGGCCTGGTACATTTCTGGCAGATTTTTAAAAAAATCTCTTTTCCAATAACTCATTTGATAAACTCTTGAGTTCTTTTCTCTAGAACATTTCACACAACAATGTTTTGTTTTAAGGGTTGTCTATCAATGAGTTGCAAAGCATTCATTATGCATTCAAGCCTGATTTTTTTGTCGATTTCTTTCTTGCCTCCTTTTATTTTTCTCATTTAAGTGGCATTTTTTTCTGGGAGTAATCTGATTCTTTGGGATATAAAATGAAATCATGCTAGAAAAAAAATTAACTCTTTAGTCTCACAAGGACAATTATAGTCTTTTATAGCAATGATCAAACATAAAAAAACAATGCGATTTAATAATGTTCTTTGTCATTTGCCTACTCATCCATACCCAGATGCATGTATACAAAAAAAGATAAACAACAGCATTTTTCATATGTTTTTCTAAGAAATAATAAGGCCTTCCTGTCCAGAGACCCTCTCTCTCTCTCTCTCTCTCTCTCTCTCTCTCTCTCTCT